>RJWT010047644.1:0-11267 GCA_004365215.1 Cuniculus paca | reverse complement strand
CTGCTTTTGGCCTTTGCTGTGTTCCCTTGTGCCTCGGCCAAGACTCTACTCACAACTGTTTACTCCCAGAAGCCCTTGCTTCCGTTCTTCCAGCCTGCAGGTATTTGGAGTGCGTGGGTATATGAATATTTCTCTTGGCCAATTTCCTCTCTGCCACTCCAAATTGTTCATCACAAAAGTCACAAAACATTAATAGTTGTTTTCCTGCCCCTGGAGAGTTAGTTTACTTATAAAATCATCGTTAACAATCAGGCTTATCACGTTAATAATTAGGCTTAGGGTAGCTATCACGTTACAGTCAGATCTTCATGTCCGAACCCTTGTTTTCAACTGGCAGCACACAGCTATTGCTTTGCCGAGTGACTTGGAGAAATCTTTTTTCAGAATAAACAACCACCAGGCATGGTGGCGCACACCTGTAATCCAAGTAATCTGGGAAGCTGAGATAGGAGGATTGCAAGTTCAAACCCAGCCTGGGCCCTGTCTCAAAAAAATTAGAAAGGGCTGGAGATGTAGCTCAGTGTGGAGGCTCTGCATTCGATCCCCAGTACCTCAAACAAATAAACGGACAGCAGGTTTCTCTTTATAAAAGGCTGGACTGGCGCACAGGACGAGTTCTAAGCGGCGCCTGAGCCCCACCTTCCCCAGCCTGGCTCCCAGGAGGTTTTACGGCAGCGTTGAGACACTTACTGCGCTGTTCTCGTTACCTCTTCATGTAACAGTGTCACTGTTAGCTGTGGGTTCCATGCAGCGACAGGAAGAGCCCTTGGATCCCTGGCGAGGGTTAAACGCACAGTCCCCAAGGAGAGCAGTTACAGTCCATAACGTTGGTAGTACAAACAATATTTTTTAAGCACTGCTTTTTGAAAACTCTTTGCAAAGGTCCCGTAGTAGTTCTTGGTACCAGCGGTTGAAGATACCGCTGTGAGTTACTCAGAAGTGCTGCCAATGAAATCCATCTCGTGCTATTTCAGCTGTGCTCTACCACCGCTGGGGACATCTCGAGTCGGCCAAGAAACACTACGAAATCTCCTTGCAGCTCGACCCCGAAGCAGCAGGCACCAAGGAAAATTACAGTCTGCTAAGAAGAAAGCTGGAGCAGAGGCAGAAGAAAGATGTCTAATCTTCACCCTTCACCTTCTGAGCGTGTGGGCCGTCGAGCATCAAGATCGTGCACTTAGGTTCAACTGTTTTAAATTCTTTTCAGGTGTATGGTGGTTCTTTCTATGAAAACAAAGACATGCAAAAAGATTGTAACACCAGCGATATATTCTTGAATGCTTGATATGCTTTTTGCATCGAAATTGTATTTTTTCAAACAACTCAAATATAATTCTAAAATTCTAAAAAATGAAACCTTTTTTACCTAAGTAAAAAAAAAAAATTATCTTGTGACTTTTACTAGCATTGAACCTGCATTTGGGATGTGAGTCTTGCGCGTAGACCGCTAGCACTATTAAACCTCATATGTGGACTGGGCGCGTGGTGGGTGTCTGTAGTCTCAGCACATGGGAAGCTGAGGCAGGAGGATCACAAGCTCAAGGCCAACCTGGGCAACTTAGGGAAACTCTCAAAAACCTAAAAAGGGCTGGGGATGGAGCTCAGTGGTTGAGCACTCCTGGATTCAGTCCTTGGTATTGAAAAAAAGGAAAAGAGAGAGAAAACCTCAACTGTGCCCAGGAAATGACAGTCTCCTACAGTTTATATAAATATCAGATGTGTCTGTATATTAGCATTTTTATTTAATAACAAAAAGTAAATTAAGATTTTTTGGGGTTTTTTAAATCTTTTTTTACATTATACCATGAACTTGGTTTGTAAGGAAATATTTATTTGTATTTTTATGTGTTGGGCAGGGCAAATAATTGAATGACGAATGGAAAATTTTAACATCCAGTCTATTTATATACTTCGACCTCCGTAGGAAGAACTGACTCCTGCAATGTTTGTTTGTATTCTCCAGCGCACGCAGTTCCCACACAGGAGGTTATGCAATGTTCTACACAAACCGTTAGTGACTGATCGGAAATCCCAGCCATGCTTCAGGCAAAAGCAGACCGCCTGACATCTTGTCTCTGTTCTACCCAGTGTTAAGAGGGCTACACTTCTATGTGTGTTGTGCTTTTATGTTTTTATCAATAAAGTGGTTTCCCATTTTCCTTAACGGAACTACAGACATCACTGTCCAGAAAATGCAAGCGGTCATTTTTCTCTCAAAAAGAGTCATATTTGGGAACTTAGTGGTATTTGTAAGAACTCGGTTGTTTTTCCTGTCAGATTTGATCACAGTAATTGTGTTTATTTGGTTTGTTCTTCTCTGTATGCTGTTGACCTAACGATTTATGCAATCTCTGTCATTTCTTATGCAGTAAAATTATTACACAGACCGATGATAGGTGATTTTTTTTAATAGGTGATTTTCAAATTGGTGAATGTTTTGTCCTTCTTTACCTTCAAATGAAATCGAGGTGGCCAACTCATCTTTTCTAGTTTATGGTTTCGTACCAGTTTGGGGGCTCATTTCATAGCACTGTCACAGAGAGTTACCCAGGTTTGGAGAACACCGTGCATAGTCAGTGTTGAGATGATTTTGATTCTCATCGCTTTGGAGGCTGCATCTGCGCAGTGTTGTAAATCAGCCATTGTTACTTGTGGTGTTTGAGATACATCGGAAAAGAAAGCACTGCATCTCAGACATTTCTCCAATGTTCCCTATGCAAGAGTGACAATGTATAGGTCTCTTAGGAACAGGGGCTGGCTTGTCACTTAAGGTCCTGTGTGCTTAGCATGGCAGATAATAGATACATATGTGCTCTGTTGATTTGTTACAGAAAATTTCTCTTTTTATGAAATGGTATCCTTTAGAAAGTTAATTTTTTTTCTTGTTCTTCTAAAAGCCGCTCGAGGATCTCCCCCCCACCATGCCCCTATCCGTACAACTTGAGTGTCAAATCAAGGCATGCAAATCTGGACCCCTGCCCGCCAAACGAATTCCCTTCGCTGGCGCTGCCTCAGCTCTCAGGATCGCACCGCAACTGTTTGCTTTCCAGAGAAAACAGGCATTTATTTGATTGCTATTTCAGGAAGCCTTGTATCCCTGCGAATTTTGGAAGTGTGGCATGCCGGCTCTCTTTCCTTCTCTTCCCATCTGAAGCCAGCCAGCTTTTGTTTCTTGGGTTTCCCACCTGATGGGACTGAAGTGGGGTGCTGTCCCCAGCTTGCCACATCCTGGTGTGTCTTTAATGTTTTGATCGCTGATGGCAGTGGGAGGGGCTGCTTCCCTCTTCCCCTCCTTGGTAGTGAGCCTCACCCTCCCGGAAGGTGGGTTGGGCTCCTGCTCTCGCTCTGGCTTGTCTCAGTTCAGGTACAGGCTTCCGTTTGTTCTTTGAGATTCCTACCTGTCCAGGACTAGCCCACCAGGCCCAGGCGGGTTCTGTGGGGCTCGGGGTCTGTTTTCTTTTGAATCGCTGACCTAAGACAGCATGCAGAGCAGAAGCTGGTGCCCTGCATCAAAGTTGTGGGCATCTGTGTCCAAGCTCCTGCGCAGCCAGGCTCGATTTGGGGTCTTGGCTGTCTCACTGTGACAGCACAGTCAGTTCATAGTGCTGCATGAGCAACATCACTCATCTTCCTAAAATGATGGTGAGCTCTTGACCCGTAGACCCTCAGTCAATGACAGGTTGGATTTTTGAATAAGGATTGATTTGGAGCAGACAGATCTGGCCTTATATGCAGTTCTTCCCTTACTCGTTCAATAAATAATTGTTGCCCATTATGTTCCAGACACCTCCAGGGCCCTGAGAATACAGAAGTGAGTGGTAACCTGGTCACAGTGGTGCAGACCTATAATCCCAGTATTCTGGGAGGCTGAGACAGGAGGATTGCAATTTAAGAGCAGCCTGGGCAACTTAATTTAGTGAGATCCTGCCTGAAAACAAGAGACTGGGATTGTAGCTCAGTGTAATGTCTCTGGGTTCAGTCCTAAAAGTACCACAAAAACAAAAAGTAAGTGTGCGCAGACATGGTCCCTGGCCCTCATGGTGGACAGCCCATGCACCATGGAGTTACCCAGATTCAGAGAATGGATGGACACTGACAATGACTACTATGTCATCATGTAACCGATAACCGTGAAGAGAGGCCTCATCTAACCTGGAGTCAGGAGAGGGAACTTCTGAACCAAGGGTTGATAGAAGATTGTGGCTCTGGGCCAGCTAGCTGTTGGCAGTTGGGAGGTTTTGCCCTATGACGGGCATTGGTCAAGGCCGGGAGACACCTTTGCTCCAGCTGCTGCTGTGCATCCAACCCCACACACGACGATTCCTCCGCAAGATGTGTCTGTCCCAAGGGGTCACTAGCGCCAACTCTCAGGAAACCTCGTCTGCAGAGGAAAGCAAGCTCCTTGGTGAGAATGTGAAAGGTGTGGTCCGGAGTGCAAGGAGCAGTGGGGAGGAGCACTTGGTGTGGCTGTGAAGGTGATGAGAGCCAGCTTGTGCCACCTCATGCACCACAGGGCCTCATCCCAAGGCTCTGAAGGACTCAAAGCAGGGAGAAGCTGACTAAACTGGAGAGAGGAAGGGCCTTGAAAGTAGAGGACTACAACCCTAAATCGGGTGGAGTTCGACCACACAGAAGCAGAACTAAAGCTACTGTGTGCAGCAAGGTCTGATGGGAACTGATGCAGACAACTGTAGACATTTGTACAGTTGACCAAACCACCCCATAGGATTCAGTAGTCATAAGAAATTCAACTTTTCTGAGCCTCAGTTTCCTCATAGTAAAATGAAGATCTGAGCCAGGTGTGGAGGCGCACACCTGTAGTACCAGCACTCTGAGAAGCTGAGGCAGGAAGGTTACAAGTTGGAACCCAGCCTTGGCCACATTGTGAGACCCTGTCTCAAAAGAAACAAAAAAGGTCTGAGGACATAGCTCGGTGCAAATGTCCTGGTGTCAGTCCCCAGTACTGGGAAAAAACAGGTCATGCTTAACTTGCAGGGTGGTTGCGAAGATTAATAAAATGGCTGTACGTCCACTGTCCAATAATATAGCCACTTGACACACAGCTCTTGGGCCCTTGCAGTGTGGTGAGTCCAAGGTCAGACGTATTCTAAGCATAAAACACACACTGAGTTTTGAACACAACATGAAAAAGTGACGATCTCAATTTTTATATTGCTTGCATGTTGAAATGTGTTACTGAAGCCAAGGGATTGACCTCCATATTCCTGGCATCTGTGGCCTCAGATTTAAACGAATTTAAACCAACTTGGGTGGAAAAAAATTTTTTTTAGTTTCACCTGTGAATCCAGATATCATGGCACTTGCCTGTAATCCCAGCACTCGGGAGGCTAAGGCAGGAGGATCAACATAGGTTCAAGGCCACCCTGGGCTACATAGTGAGTTCAAGGACAGCCTGAACTACATAGAGATAATAATGCATGTGTTGTGAACAGGCTTTTTTCTTACTATTCCTTAAAGGATCCAGTATATCCATCGCGTACATACTATCAGATATTGTAAGCAACCTAAAGATGGTTTAAATTCCTCAGTAATGGTCATATGCAGATAGGCACTGGGTTTGCAGTCACAGGGATGAGAGAGAGGGAGGAAAGGAAAATCAAGAAGAAGCTCTGCGTATTTTTCCTGATGCAATTCTTATAAAATAACCTGTTTCGTATTGTCCTGGGCCAGCGGTGGCAAAGCTTTTAGAGGTGAGTACCCCATCTGCAGCCCCAACCCCACTTATTCACTGCAGAGTGCCCGTGCTGCAATTCAACCTGAACATTCAGGTTTCACTTTAGAGAAAAACAATTCATACATTAACATCTTTTTGTCTTAAAAACGACTAATGCGCATGCCATAGGCTCGCCACCACTGCCCTAGCATAAGTCATACAGTGTTTTGTCTTTGAGTACATCTTTTATTGTTTTACGGTGAATTTCCTGGTTTTATTGATAGGTATAGGAGCCTCCCCATCCTTGCCCTCCCTGCAGTCACAATCCAGGGAGAGCCAAGAGCCTCCTTCTCAGCTTGAGCCGTTTACCTCATGTTAATCTAAAGCAGCCCCCAAAAGTCTCCTGTGCTGGGGAGGCGCTTGGATTATGGGGGTACAGTACTCATCAGGGAATATCCCGTTGAGCAGTTCCTGGCCACCTGTGCTGTTAGAAGGTTGGTCCTGGCTGGAAGAGGCAGGTCCCTGGGGTGTGACCTGGAAGGGTGTATTCCTGTCTTCAGGACCTCTTTTCTCTCCTCCTGCTTCCTGCCTGCTTCCACCATGCTGTTTCTGTCTTGGAGTCAGCTGACTCTGGACTGAACCCACAGAAAACTGTAAATCAAATCAACTGCTTCTCCTTTAAACTGTGAGTGTTGGGTATTTTGTCCCAGAGATGAGAAAGCTGATGAATACACCTTGCTTCTGGAAACATGCTTTCCTGAAGTTTCAGATCCAAGACCAGTTGTACCTGCATAGCCATTTCTGTTCTGGCTTTTTCCAACTGCATAGCCACTTTCTTCCACAGTTGCTTATTTTCCAACCAGTTTCCAACTGTTGATTAGAAATAAGCCGTTCCATTCATCTCTTGCTCCAAAACTTAATGGCTTTAAATAATAATAATTTATTCATTGTGATGGTTAATTTTATACACTAACTCTACCAGGCTATGGGGTACCCAGAAACATGCTCAAACCTGACTAGCACACTCACCACCTGCAGGTGGGGCTGGAGTGGTGTCCCGGTGGCTCCTGTCTTGCTCCGTGAAGCATGAGCTGGGGCAGCACAAAGTCTTGCACATGCACACACACACACCTGATCGCTGAGGCTGGGTATTGACTGTACCACCTTGGACCTGGTCTCCTGACCCCAGGCCTTTCCATGTGGCCCCTAGGTTTTCTCACCGCATGATGGCTGGATCTGAGAGGGTCAAGGAAAAGCCAGATCACTTTTTCTAACCTGCTTCAGCAGAGGGAGGGAACTCTGGCTATAGTCACAGATCCACCCAGACTCAAAAAAGAAAACACAGACTTCGCAGTCCGTATGATGAAAGTCAGCATCATGCCGTAAACAGAACACATGGAGTGGGAAATCCTGTTCTGTCATTTTGGAAATACGACTTCCACAGAGGCCTACAATAGCTTTCACCTTCTACTTCTAGACTAGTCTTTGGGCATTGAAACTGTCAATGAGACAATTCAGACTCTCCATAAAGGCTCTTCCAAAGCAACTGTCCAGTAGGTGTGCCCCACTGGAGCACCCTTCATTTTGTGCTGCATTATATTTTAAGACATATCATTCATTTCCCCAACTTCTAGAAGGTAATGACCTCATGAAATAACATGGATCCTCATTTCTCTTTTTAATCTTTGTCTGGATAGCTTCCACTTCTAGAGTTCAGAATTTACACACAAGTATCTGCCTTTTTGACTTGGACTTCCTTCCAATAGGGAAAAGCTCTTCAAAGCCAAAATCCATCTTGACTCCCATCCTACCCCACTTGGGAATGGTGACACCAGAAGAGATGAGAGGGATGCTGCTGCAAGCCAAGAGCACCAGGAGCTACCATAAGGCAAAAGAGATAAGGAAGAACCCATCCTTAGAGCCCCCCAAGAGAACATGACCCTGCCAACACCTCTGTTTCCCACCTGTGGCTTCAAAGACTCAGCAAGTGTATGTTTCCCCTTTTCAAGCCAACCAGTTTGTGGTACTGTACCTTGTTACAGCAGCTGTAGGAAACTAAGGCAGCAAATAACTTAATCTTTAGGCACCTCAGTTGTCTCATTGCAAAGTGGAAATTAATGCCTCCTCCTCCACAGAATTGGGAAGTTTAAATGAAAAAAGTATACAAAGCCTCAGACCAATGGTTGGCATAGGCAAGGAGCAAATGAAGAATGGGAAATTCTTTCTGTTCTTATTTTTAATTCTGCAGGTAAATGACCTGGACATAATCTCAGTTATATTTTGGCCACTTATTTTGCAAGTCCGATTCAGTACTTTTAATGTTCCATTGTTCATCAAGCCTCCTCGAGCGCCCTACATTCTAAATGTTTTAGTTTTAAATATGTGACATCTCTCAAGAACCAATAAAGCTTCCTGCTTCCCATCCTTGGTGTTTGAGAATATGTTTTCCCTCTATATGTAAACTGCACTTTCATCATCTTTTAAAAACAATTTTTGCCTCAGCAGTTAAATATTGATAGCATTCATTTTGATGACTGCTCTTGAGACTTTTCTTGAGAAATACCAAAACTGTACATTTCTAGAATTTTCTGATAAAGTATTTGGATGGTAGCTTTTACATTTCTGGCCTAGGAAACTTTAGACCCCAGAGAATAAGGTGATAGTGGAGAAAAACATGGCAATGGGACTATGAAATATTTCTAATGACCCGACCACAACCCCCCCTCAAAACTGGGAATCAAACCCAGAACCTTCACACTGAGCTACATCCCCGAACGTTTTTAAAGTTTGTTGTTTGTTTGTTGAATCAGGGTCTCACTGTGTACTTCAGACTGTCCCTGAACCCACTGTGTAGCTCAGGAGGCCCACTCACGGCAGTTCTCCTGCTTCAGCCTCCCAAGTGGTAGGATTACAGATGTGTGCCACCAGGCCTGGCTAAATTTTTATTTTGAGACAGAATCTTGTTAAATCACTAAATTGCCTGGGCCGGATTCAAACTTGTGATCCTCCTGCCTCAGCCTCCCAGAGTGCTGGGACTACAGGCATGCACCACCACACCCAACTTCATTTTTTAAAATTTCTTCCAACTTCATTTTTTAAAAAACATCAATAATTCTATCAGAAACAAGTGATTCCAATCTTGCCGTTAGTTACCTGGAACCTGGGATGAATCACTTAATTACTCCACGCCTCAGTTGCTTCCAGTAAAAGTAATGATGGTTATTGCTTTTGCTAATTTCTTCTCTGTGAAATGACAAGGTTGGACTAAACCACTGGTCACTAAATCTATTTAGATGTGTAATCCTTTTATTCCATCATGACATACAAAAATCCCCTGGAAAAAGTTATAAAAGTGGGCCACTTTGCATATTTACATAAGTCCTCATAAAAAATCTGTGGTGAAATGTACAAATTTTGAAATTCCAACACCCTTGTGGAAATAAAATATTTCGAAGGTTTCTAATCCTGATACAGCCTGATAGGGTAAAAATACGTGGGGCTGAAGAAGTGAAAGAACTTCTGCCCTGCTGCGTGTCAGGCTGTAACAGCCCAGGTACCATGGCTGCAAACAGCACAGAAACAACATTTCTCCCAAGGACACATGAACTCCTTCCTGGGGTAAGGGCTGCTTTGCTGGGGGGGGGGTGGCTCGATAGGAGGGAAATATTGGAAATTGAACTCACGTCCTTTGTCCTTTTTTTATTTTTGTACTGTTTATTTTGAGTCAGGGTTCCATTAAGTTGCTAAGTTGACCAGGCTGGGCTTGGTCTTGCCATTCTCCTGCCTCAGGCTCCCCAAATGCTGACATTACAGGCCTGTGCCACTGTGCCCAGCTGATTGCTGCTTTATAGTGACTGAGAACGCCTTTCTTGAGCAGCATGGGCTATCAGAAATCTGGCTGTCTGAAATCATCAGTGAGAAACACCCTACACTTGTCTGGAAGATCGAGGTGACTTTGACATAAACAAGCAGCCACCATTGCCCACTAGGTGTAGAGCATTCTGGGAAGGTGGGTGTTTGTGTCTATGGCCCTAGCACCCTGTCTCCACTCAGCTAGGTAGCCCAGACCTGATGCAGCTGGCTGCCAGACCTCCTCAATTTCCCTGAAACCCCAAACCATCCAACTTTCTTTCCTGCTGAGTTCTCTCTGGACTGTTTGCTCTCATAGCAATCAACCAACAAGTCTGACTTTGTCCAGCTACAGTTTTGTACTTGGTCAGCTGAGACAGGTCACATGCCAATGGAAAGACAAAGACCTTGACCAAGCCACCTGAAACTCCTGACCTCATCTGAGAAGAGGGAAGAATTCACCCTCACCTTTACTATGTCATACAACACAGAAGGAGGAATCAAATTGATCATGTACATGAAAGCTCTTCATGGATAGACCTGCATGCACAGGGTTATTTAATGCAAGTAGTCCTTTAGAAAAAGAGATGCAAGTGTAAAAGAAAGGACGTGTCCTGGTAACACAAATTACAACCCAAGCTATCTGGCGTCCCTGTTTCAGCTGTCAGGTTCAAGACCACAGATTTTCTGTTCAGCTGCATATGTGTTCATGGCTCTCTAGTTTCCTGCTTCAAGTTAACTGCTTTCCCTCTTGGAGCTATAGAACAGACAGTGGCACTATCTGGCTTATACTGCTGCTGAAGATGAAATGAAAAGTTGTTCCTATTGGGCCTGAAACATGGGGCACTTGACAGGTATGCATTTCCTCCATGCAAGGACCAAGGTATATTTCATTTTGTCATCTCTACACTAGGGTAGCTTCATTTCCTTTAAAAAGATACTATTTGGATAGCAAGGCACAATTACTTTAATTCAGTTCCAATTTTATAGGGTTAGACATAGGTTGTCTGTGGCAATTACTCTGATGTTATTAGCTTCAATCATGATGGGTGGCATATTCGACAGATCAGATTACTTCTGTGGTTATTTTCCTGTATATGTTTAGAGATTTATTCAAATAAGGGTGTGTGAGTATGAATGAAGAGTGTGATAACCAAACTAGTCCACAGATTGGTTTAGTGTATTCTGCGAGTGGACAGTGGGAAGGCCCACCATGGGTGTGGGTGGCACCACCCAAAATGCTCGTGACCTGGATGGGATAAAAGGGAGAGGCAAGGGTTGCAGCTGCTTTGCTGCTGCTGCTGCCGCCTCCTGCCTGCTCTGCCATTGGCTGTTTTCACCTCTTCAGTGTCCTTCTGACATGCCACCTTGCCATGTGGAACCAGCTGACTATGGACTGAAACCTCCACAAACTGTGAGCCAGATAAACCTTTCATTCTTTAACTTTTGGATGCAGGACATTTTGTCTCAGCAAAGAGGAAAGTAACTAAGAAAGATGATGGTACCAAAGAAATGGAGTCACTGCCATGGTGCTGTCTGGTCAGGTGGCTCAGGAGCCTTTGAAAGTGGCTTGAGGGAAGAGTTTGGAAAGGTTTGGAGATGCTGGCTGAAGCAGTAGTGCTGGAATGCTATAACCTGAACGTGATGGGAAGAACACTGATAGAAAAGCAGCTGTTAAAGAACAGGCTCAGGAGGAGTCAACTAGGAATAAGGACTGTATTGGCTGTTGGACTCCAGACCACGT
>RJWT010047643.1:0-11253 GCA_004365215.1 Cuniculus paca | reverse complement strand
TATGATCAGCAATGTCTTAGCCTTTTTCTTACTGCCGAGACAGAACATTATACCTGGTACATTATACCTGTACGTTATACCTTGATCTTAAATGACAAGAGGATTGTTTCAGTTCACTTTGCAGTCTCTGCCTTCCTGATTCCGTATCAGAAATGGCATTGCTCTGGGACCTGGAGGAAGAAAGCTGGCCATACTGTGGGGACACGGAAGCAGAGAGTGAAGGGAGGAACGAGGGAGGAAGATATCATCCCCATCGCCCCCACCAGTAACCTGCTTCTTCTGAACAGGCCTGGCTTCACAACAGCACACTCAGCTCCTGACTCACCAGCAGATAAATCCACTGGTGAAAAAAGCATCCCCACAATCCAATTGCCCTCCAAAAGCCCATCTTCTGAGGGCATGAGAGCTTGGTGACATTCCAGATCCAGACCATAAGAAGCAATGGGAACACTTCCTTGGAAAGACTTCCCATTTTGATTTTCAAGACTCGTCATTACACAAATATCATGTGGAAATATTGCACAAAGTGACAGTCAGCACCTCTGCATGAGACATGTAGAAATACAAGAACGACATGTGGAATTGTCTCTAGACAAGCTCCAGTAAAACAAAATACTACTGAATAACATTGTGAGTGTATTAATACACAGAATAATTTGTAATTAACACAAATTATAGGAAATAAGTTTCAATGTAAACAGTAGCAGGATTTATGTGGCGTAGGATATTTTCTTTTAAAATTTACTGTATTTGACTTCATTTATTATCAGTGGGTGTTTAGCATGTCCTTAGGGACAGAAGAAATAAGAGTATAAGATTTATTCCACATTTTCTTCAAAGGTAGAAAATAACATGCAGTCTACATGTTAAATACAATTGTGTAAAAAATGCTATACAAATAGGTATAGTATAAGAATAATAAGATTGTTTTAAAAAATCAAGAAAAGCAAAATGCCGAAAAGATGTCATAAAAAAGAAAGAATTAAAACAAGCAATGCTGGTGTCTAGGGTCCACATAGAACAAGGTGGCCTTCAGAATTGCATCTGAAAGTGGTCTGCTCACTAATACTCTAGAATATGGCATAGGAACTGAGTATAAGATTTACATATTAGTAATTTAAATTGACTATGAACACTGGAGGCCTACATTTTTAAAACTGCTATTTCTGTATATTTGGATAATCAAAGTTCTGAACGGCAAAATAAATTAAAGATGATATCACAGAAAAACTAATAAAGAACTTTTTATTTTATAAATTTCTAATTTCTTGTTATTTTGAAATAATCATTTATTTTTATAATAAAACGTTTTGAAGCCTTGTGAAATAACACTTCTATTTTAATATTTGAGGATTTTATTAGCACTATGAAAAACAGAGAAGTGATTTTGCAATACGGAAGCATGACGATTTTGAGGTGAAATTATCAGTCAAAATAGTTGAAGACACTCCAGGAGTATGTATTTGCGTGTGTGTGTTTGTACATGTATATGTGTGTGAGATGTGAGATCTGTATCTTCTTTTGCTTTACTTCAGTAATTATAAATATACAAATTGGATTTATATGATAACTGACATATTTTAATTACATTTTGACTAGGATATTATCAGGGACCAGGCCAAGACCCCCAATCTCCCAAATGAGTGTACAGCGAAGGCTTAAATAAATGAGACAAACGGTATGATTTTAGGGCTCCAGGAGGTCAAAACCCTCTAACAGAATTCAAGACACTGGGGCCTGAGACAAGGAATTCTCTGGATGGCCCTTATTTATTCAGTTTTCAAACAATGAAGGGATTAGGGTGGAAAACTAAAGAAACTGAGCAGGATCTGGGAGTGGTTCAAGGACTTTTCCAAGTAACAGATTATGTTAATTTAGGAGAAACAGCTTCCTTCTTTTTCTTTACCTCTTTGTTACTACTTTTACTACAGGATAAAGACAGAATCAAAAAATTTTTGCATCAGTGAAATATTTTATGAGAGTAAATTTCAGGAAACATTTAACTTTGTACTTGCATTACCTTTTCCTTTTTTCATGTTTTATGAGTGTTTTTGAATTATAAGTATCTATAATGAAAATTATTTTTAACTAAATTAATTTTTAAAAGAACAGATATAATAGTGCAATTATATGTGATTTAATGTTTTTTCACATAATTTTAGAAAATATATTATTTAAACTTTAATGGAAAACTTTTATTAGCAGAGTTTTAAAAGTGAGATTTGGTTTAGGATTATTCATATAGCTCATTTTAACAAAAAAAGTTCGCTTAGTAAAATACTGGCAATAATTTATAAAAATAGTTGGCAGAAAAATAGCTTTGGTAAAATATATTTCACTCGATGAAAACACTCCCATATGGTTCACTAAAGTTGCAGTCCTTGACATTTCTGTTTCCATAATTTAACTATATAAAGGTGCATAAGCATGTGGGCATAAACTGCATCCACAGTATTTCCTGTATGCCATATGCATCTGTACTTTTATGAATTGCAATCTCTAAGATTTCATTTTAAAAATCATTCGTTAGGACTGGGCATGTACCTCCATGCAACAGTGCTTAACTAACCTGCAAAGAAAACAGACTTATTTCCAAAAGAATTCTCGATTTCAGCTTGTAATTAAAGACAGGTCAAACTTACCCAGATCAATACATATTGGTAAAACTTTGCTTAAATATTAAGCATGTGCAATTTTTGGATTCTTAGTTGTACATACATTCTGACATGTGGAATAAATGTGGGAAGTGGCCTGTGCATGCTAACTAAAGTTTTCACTTGACATCATTATTTTAATGAAGTTAACAATGATTACTTTGAAGGATTCTGTTTTTCCTTGGTAAAACCTGCAAATAGTTGTCACATAATTATCACAGATAAGGTGAGCATAATTACCATAATCTACTAGATTCAAAAGAGTAAGAGAAAATCCTCCAACTTTCAGAGTGCTTTGATGTCAGCTTATTGATCATAATGTCTCAAGAAGTGAAATGAAAGTCTAGTCTACATGGTTCTTATTTGATCTACATAAGCAGAACATCTCCAGGTGTAGTAAAAGAATACTCACCTTAGTCATCACAGCAGTCACAGTGCTCCATTTCTAGAACACAGTTAGTTACAAGCCCAGTTTCTTTTAAGTAGGGGCCATAACTTCTCTAGGAAAGAACCTTCTATACTGAGAATAAAGTATGCTATTTTTCTCCCTGGATTTCAAAAATGCACTTGCAATCATTTTCCAAGTTGAAACTGACATTTCTTTGACAGGTTAAGGAAGAGAAAATCTTCAGCATTTTAAGGATGACTGAATGCTGGATTTGGATGGAGATGAGTTGTGAAAATTCAGGGAGTCACTGGTTCATAGTCAGAACAAGGCATTATGGAGATCAGCAGGTGAATACAGTTTAGAATCCATTAAATTTCACAGTGGAATATAAAGTTCCTTGTCATTATTTCCACAGTTACAAAAATACCTGATTGCAATAAACATACATGGCAACAGACAGAATACACACATTGCTTATCTGAACCATATGGGTGTCACTGTAAATTTTCTGTTCCAGGCAACATCCTTTTCCTCTAGTCCTGACAGGAAAAGTTAAGAAGAGTCTATAAGTACTGCCTTTGTTGAAGGAACAGAAAAGCCAACAGTAACATCACTTTTCACGTGGTATTACAGGAATTTGGTCTACTCTCTTGGATTTGAAAAAGGGAATAGAAATTCCTATCACATTCTGATTCGACTGGTCTAGTTGGTCTTTGCAGAAAACAGGTTGATCTTAGAGAATGGCAGTGGATTACTGTGACTTAAATTAGGTGATGACTCCAAATTCAGTTGCTGTTTGAATTGTAGTTGCATTGCTGGAAAAATCAATTTATTTCAAGACACTCAGTTATTAATCTGATGAACATTTTTTTTCTCTTTGCCCTTTTGCAAAGACCACCAGAAGTAGTTCACATTCAACATTCTATCTTAACATTATAGCAATTCCAAAGCTTTGTGTTACATAGTTCACAGATAACAGTATGCCATACAATGATAAATTTCTCATTTAGTGACACATCAAATTTCTACACTTAATCAAATATCTATTCACATATGACATTTTTGATAATTTGCCTTAGAAGTGTTTTTCACTTATTTAAATTATCAAATTTATTGCTTTAAAATAATTCACAGTATAGTAATATGACCTTTTACATATACACAGTATATACAATTAAACATATCTACATATTGAAAATTCTATATAGAAATATGTTAAATATACTAGATAACACACATTTACTCTTGCTATTTTCTTCCTTACATTTGGATAATTTAAAATTGTGAGGAATATGTTCAAAATGTATAGCATTGTGGGTAAACAGGTATCCATCACATTATATATCTGAGGTCCATGATTGCTGTTGAAATTTAAATGTCATTGAACTTGTTGATATTTTTGGTGGAGGAAATATAATTTTTCTCTTGATACTTTTAGCATTTGATCTTGGATTTTGTCCTTAGTCGTTATATTGCCATGTCAAAATAAGATTTTCCTTATATTTTTATTTCTTTTGTTGGGATCGCAGCTCGTTTACTACCTCTGATTTAAAACATTTAAATCAGTTTTGAAAAGATTTATTTATTATTTCCTTAATGTGTCAAACCAACTTTTTATTGCCTCCTCTTCTGGGGCTCTGATTAGAAAGATATTGGAGTTTTGATTTATATCTCTCATAAATTTTTTTTTCTAAAAATCTCTTTGCTTCAGTGTGCTGATATGCCTTATAATCAAATAATAGTCCTTGCTTCCATGTAAATTCTGTTCATTGATTCCATTCATTTCATTTTTAATTTCTAGAATTTTGAAGATCATCATCTGATTTAGCTTCACATGTAATTGTTTTGTGACAAAATGTCAAACTCTACTTTTATTGAAAGTCTTTATTTTGCCTATTTCAAAGTTCATATCTTAGAACTCCAATATATGGGACTTCAACTTTGCTCCTGTATCCTGATGTATAGCTATTGATACCTCATAATTTTTACTTAAATGCCCCAGATACCATCTATGAGAACTTGTAGAGGTATTTGTTGTAGTCAGGGGTTGCAGGGAGAACAATTACAATCAGGACACAGAATTTATAATATTATTTACAATGGTTACCCAGAGTTAAACACAAGAAAGTGCAGGAAATCAGTCCACAACACCAAAGACCTAAAAAAAAAATTAGCTGAGGGCCTAGATCCCACAGTAATATCTTGTATGAGTCCAGCTGAAGACCTAGAGCCCATGAGACTGCCTCCCACAAGTCCAACTGGAGATCTAGAGCTCATGACAAGAGCTCATGAAAGTCTGTTTTACTGATCTGCACTGGGAAGCCCCAAAGGCCAGCGGTGGAAACTAGAAAGTCTATGCCAGCAGGATGAAGGATCTGTGCTAGTAGGTTGAGAGTTCTACAGTGGAGCCAAGAAGTGACACTCAAAATAAGGACTAGGGCTCCCCAAAAAGTACCACAGCCATCCTCAGTGACAGTGAGGTCCCGCGCTCCTCCGACTATCAGAACAGTCGCGTACATGCCAGGAAGCCAGCATGACATCTTCTTCTGGAGTTTAAACAGCAACCATCTTCCCCTCTGCAGCCAGGAAGCGATGCTCAACATAAGGACCAGAGTTCCCCAAAGTGAACCGTAGCCATTCTCAATGACAAGGTCCCGAGCTCCTCCAATAATAATGGCCAAATTCATAATGGGGGAGCCAGGCTGACGAGCTTCTCAGGAGAACCAATGGCTCCAAACAACAACACTTAGGAGAACCCACAATGCCACCACTCTTCCTCTCCAGGTCTCTTTTTATGCTGGTATCTTTCCTCAAGTGGGCCATCTACACTCAGCACCATGCTGATTTATTTCAGCTGGTGCTAACCTGATCACCAGATTTTAATCCATAACAGTATTCATTGAAACATTCCTTTAAGGTAAAATTAACACTATGTTTCAAAAACCATATATAATAGTAAGTAAATTTCAATTAGAGATTGAGCATTCAGTGTGCTCTAAATTTTTAAAAGGTAGATGCTTTTCCTGATTGGTCTTCCTTAAACTGTTGTATTTTAATGGTTACCACTGCCATTGTTTTTAGAGGTTTCTGAACTTCAGTTCTATCTATGTACAACACAACCTCTGTTACATTTTCTTACAGGTTTCTCAGCCATGGATCCTGAGAAGGTTATGAATGAAAGCTCACTTTCACGTGCCAGTCCTTGCTTTTCACTGTAGAATATTAGTTCTTGACATTGTTGCTCACTCATAATCTGAGCTTCCTGTCTTATATTATGAATTGGCTGGTCAGCCTTTCATTGGCAAGTTACCACCTTTCAGTGGATAACTATAGCTATTTGTTGGACTATATAGTTTCCCCAATGCCACCATCTTAGCTAAGAAGCATGTATCTCTCATGTGGGGAATATCCCTTACTGTACAACCTTCTTTGCTGAGTCATCTTGTTAAATCTTTGTTTCCTGGTCGTTCTTTGATGTGATGCTGAATTTAGGCAATAAAACTATTATTGTAATTAGGAACTAGAGTCAAGCAATTGGGAAAATGTCACATAGTAAGACTTAATGATTAGTAAGACTAAGTTGAATTCTTTGAAAAAACACATATTTTGAATATTTATTAGGAAGAGTACATAAAACTCTCAGTTAAAAAATATTTATTGAAAAATCACTTAAAAATTAGAATTTGAATAAATCAAATCTCATAATTTTTATCACCACAATTATGTTTTCTCAGTTTTCCTTAGGAAGTATCCTATCCAGTTTGAAGACACCAATATAATTAAAATTATATTTATTTTACATTGGAAATATTGAAGCAAAAAGAAATCAGGAATATATTTGTGTTTAGTTGAACAATTTTTTTCAAATTGAAAATCTAATTAAAAAGTAAAAACTTTTTTTTTTTAAATTTTGTTACTGACAGATTCTGCCAGCCTGGGGCTTACTTATGTCTAACATGACTTGGTAGCTGGCCCAGAGAAGCAATTTATCTCTCCAAGAGTAACTTCTTGGTTCTCCTTCTAGTTCCAGAAATAAACCTCCCACTATCTTTTTGTGCATGCACCGAGCCCTCTCCAATCCCAAGACTCTACAACTACCCAAGTGCTCCATCCCTGGCCCCCAATAAATCTTTTTTCTGTTTTGCGCATGCAGATGATCCTTCAAATCAGCTGTTCATATGTCATTTTGCCCACTTCCCAAACTCCTCCCCCAGCCAGACCTGATAAAAATACTTCCACTTCTTTGTCCTCCCCAGAGGAAGCTTGCATCTCTTCTGCATCCCTCCCATTCCCACAATAAAGGCCTCGTTTTTCCTTTCTTTGTCTATTGTGCCAAAATTTTATCAGTAAGTATTAGTAAAGTTCTAGGTGTTAGCTCAGTGAGGTTATCTGAGGCTTATTTCAGACTTTTTGTCAAGATTTTGTTGTCTTGGCATATTTTTATTATAGGAAGTCAGAAATCAGATTTAAAAATGTACAGAAACAAAAAGAAATACTGAACTTCGTACTGAAGATGCTTTTGACAGAAAAGTCATTTCCTGAGTGCAAGAAACAGTGGCATCATAATTAAAGGAAAGCTGTCTATCACTCTTTCTGACCTAAAAACCTCAATGTTTAAAAAATCCAGAAAGATACAGGTTAACAATGGTCTGTAATTGGCTGTAAGTCAGATAACCATGTTATCTTAATGCAACTTTTTACCAATGTGTCCACTGCATTAAGAGAAACTATCTTGAATGTCCTATTCCAGCCCATCTTCCAAAATAAACCCAAAGAAAATAAAGTAAGCAAAAGAAACTAATAATTTCAGTCTCCAAATAGAATTACAGATGTGACAAATAATTGTATTGTGTTATATTTTGTGTAGAAGAGGCCATATATCCTGCAAGGAAACTAAGAAGAGTCATGATTGGAGAAAAAAATCTTATGAGGCAAAGAACAACAACAACAAAATCTCTCTGTGCCAGGGTTTTGTTTTCTTCCTCCTGGTTATTAAGCTATCTAGAGAAAACGGAAAATCTCTCTGTTTGTCTATGTATCTATGTATCTATCTATTATATGTGTTTTTATTTATATTCTAAATCTACTACTTTTTTTAAAATAATACTGGCATAAAAATGTTGTTACCTAACATATTAATTTTTGTTTTGCTTAGGGGGGCAAAATTTTTATTTATTTATTTTACTTTGAGAACTATGTGTTTCTCACACTATTAATACTTCTAAATTGTGATAAATTTTCTAGAGTAGCAAAAGTTCTTTTTAAATAAACTTGACTTTATACTGCTGACTTGGAAAATCAATGAATTATAGCTAATATAGTCAACAAGATACAGATTCTTGTAAAGATTTTGAGGATAACTAACAGGTAGGTATAAAGTGAATATTGTAAATACTCTGTATATGTATTTTTAATACAGAAGCTGCAAAAGCAAGATCTCTTGTGTTTTTAAATGTATTTATTTTCTAATTTGTGTGTAAAATTTGAATTTAGACTTTATAAAATACTTGCTTATTTTTGGTACTTTTTAATGAACTAATTATTTCTCCCATCCACTTAATGCTAAGTAATTAGTTGCTATAGTTTGAGATGAAATTTTTGGAATCAAAAATATAGCAGAGAAATAACCATATGGGAACATCTGTGATATAGAGCTTAATTACTGGGGAGAATAATGGTAAGCAAGAAAATATGTAAGGTAGTTTGAGTAGATCTACTGTTTTAAATAAAATTTAAGCTGGGTATGATAAAAAAATACTTAGAGGATGTCAAGATTAGACAGGATTATCAAGCAATTCTTTCTAGAGCTGTGTGTATTGAAAAACAAAATACCTGGGGTCCTACAAATGGTCCCTCACCTGCCCCTTCCTCTCCACCTCTGTTTCCCTGACCTACTTCCACACAGCCATAAACTAAGCAACTTTGTTAGACTATGCTCTTTTACCATGATACTCCTATCTTGAAGATGGCCCTCCATGTACAAATTCCCTGAAATTGTGAGCTAAATTAAACTTATTTTCCTTTAAATTATGTTGGTAGGGTTTTTATCCCAGTGGTGGGAAATCGGACTAAGATAGTGTGCCAGTCAATTTTCAGTTGCTACCAGACATAATACCTGAAAATAATAATTTAAAGAAAGAAAGGTTTGGACTCATGATGTCAGAAGTATCAGTCTCTGGTCAGCTGACTCCGTCGCTTTTAGGCTAGAGACAAGGCAAAAACATGGTAACAGCCTTGATGAAATATACCGAAAGGCTGTTCATCTCATAGCCACCAGAAAACAGAGAGACACAAAGCCCCAGAGGAATGAGTCAGGGAGGAGATATATTCCCTGATACATTCCTCCATGACTCACTCATTTAAACGAGGTCAAACTTCTTGTTTTCATCACCACCCAACATGCTATTGACTTATAAATCAAATCATGATCAAATCACCTTCCAAAAACTTCACCTCTGAACATTGCTGTACTGGATCTAAAGTCTTCAGCACTTGAACCTTGGAAAGACACTGCATAACCAAACCATGACACTGAGCTTCTGAGATTCTCCTACAAAATCTGAACAACCCCAATTCTAATGCTTTTGGAAAACAGATCTAACTTTCTTTACAGTTGACTGTTTCCAGTTTTACCCATTGTTGTGAAATCGTTAATTACTAAAGTAGTTCAGTTTTTATTTGTCTCCTTGCCTGACTCAAATCTGACTGATACAGTGACTTTGATTAAGAAACAGATTAATATTTTGTGAATGTGTGACTACAATATAGGATTATTACTTTTTTTGCCAAGTTGAACTGACTAGCCTGTTGTGATTCTAATGGAAAGAGATTGTCCTGATTTTTTCTACTTTTTTCTTTTTATCTGCAGTTGTTATAATCAAAGTTCACCATCATAACAGTTGTCAGAAGAAAATCTCTTAATTCATATGTAGATAAAACTGGTAGGTATTCATAATCTGATATGTGATGCACATTAACTGCCAAAAATGAAAAATACATTTTTTCTTTAATCTTATAATATGGGACACTCAAGCTGAGAATAAGTTTTAAGAAAATTAAAAAATTGGAAAATATCAGAAACAAATCCTAAAAAATATAAATCTTCCTACTTGAGCTAATGTGATACCAGCAAATAACATAAAAGATGAATGGAACACTAAATGAATTCATTGAACTTAGCAATGTTTAAAAGAATCATTAGACTGTAACTTTTATTTTTCTCTAATCCTTCAAAAGATTAAACAAATGTGAAGATGGAATTGGGATTAGATGACTTTAAACATCTAATGTGATTTCAGCTGATTATGGTTTCTCCAATGACATCATTTTTAATTCTTGAAAAAAATCTCCCCATAACAAAAAAAAAAACATGTTTTCTTAAATATAAATGAAAAAATATAGACATAGCATATAAATGAGAACTGAATTACATAGGGTTTATTCTGTAGAAAGGTATCACTTAAAACAGCACAACAGGGAGTACATGAAAACTGATCTTCACATTAAAGAAACACCCAAAATGATACAGCAAATCTGTTATTGATATATTTGCCCACCTGATGAAGTTTCTAGTAACAGTAATTTAGCAGTTTCTGTTACCAAGGATGAATTACATTTTGTTTTCCCTTTTGTAAGTAAGGTCGATTCAAGCATCAACTTTTTCAGATTATGTCATGATAAAATGCATTAGTAGTGAATTGTTTTGAAACCTTCAAAGAAAGGCGCCCTAGGAGAAAAAATATAATATTTTAGGTCACATTTTAGACCCATATGGCTTAAAGATAAACTATCTTCCAGTGTGTCTATTAAATATTCAGATGCTAGGGATATACAAAAACAAAATTATATTTCTTTTTGCCAACAGTAATGCATGGGTCCATAATAGCTTTAGTTACACAATGGTTTCTTGGTGACAATAATTACAGAAGTTTATGATTCATTGATTTCATTAAAGGTTAATAGAATAAAGCTTAGGACTCACAGTATCTTAGATGAATTCTGAGGGTTTCAAAGAGCACTGCTGCTGGTTAAGATAAAGGCACAGATGTGCTGAGATCAATCTTAGCAACTCTGGCACTACAACAACCTAACCTATACTCTCACCGCAAGTGTCCTTTCATACTAGAAAAGTAAAATGCTGAAGGTTGATGCTCCTCTTTTATTCAATGCATTTGCATAGAAACACCAACCACACCACATACTTCTTCTTTA
>RJWT010047642.1:0-11203 GCA_004365215.1 Cuniculus paca | reverse complement strand
ATGATCTCTCTAGATCCGTGAGGTATGCAAATGGTATTTTGATTGGAATTACATTAAATCTGTATAGTAATTTTGGGAGAATGGCTGTTTTCACAATGTTTGTTCTTCCTATCCATGAACAAGAAAGAGAATGTCTCTCCATTTTCTGAAATACTCTTTGATTTCCTTTTTCAGAGTAATGTAATTTTCAAAGTATAGATCATTTACTTCCTTTGTTAGATTGATTCTTAAGTATTTCATTTTTTTGGATGCTATAGTGAAGGGTGTGGTTTCCCTTATTTCTGTCTCAGTGAGTTTGTTGTTTGTGTATAGGAATGCTACTGATTTTTGAGTGCTGACCTTGTCCCCAGATATATTACTAAATTTGGTTATTATATCTAGAAGTCTTTCAATGGAGTTTTGGGGGTCTTCTATGTAGAGTATCATATCATCTGCCAATAATTATTATTTAACTTCTTCCTTTCCTAGCCTTATTCCATTTATTTCTCTCTCTTGTCTAATTGGTCTGGCTAACATTTGCAGAACTATATTGAATAGGAGTGGTGATAATGGACATCCTTGTCTCATTCCTGATTTTAGGTTGAAAGTTTTCAGTTTTGTCCATTTAGTAAGATTTTGGCTATTGGTTTATCATTTATGGTTTTTATCAGATTGAGGTAAAGGCCATCTATTCCAATTTTCTGTTGGGTTTTTAATCATGAGTGAGTGTTGGATTTTGTCAAAAGCTTTTTCTGCATCTATTGAGATGATCATGTGATTCTTGTCTTTGGCTCTGTTGATCTGGTGTATTATGTTTATTGATTTGTGTTATGTTGAACTATCCTTGCATTCCTAGGATGAATCCCACTTGATCATGGTGTCTAATCTTCTTGATGATTTGTTGCATTCTATTTGCCAGTATTTTATTGAGGATATTTGCATCTATGTTCATTAAGGAGATTGGCATAATTCTCTTTTTTGATTGGGTCTTTCTCTGGTTTTGGTATTAGGGTAATACTTGCTTCCAGGAATGAGTTAGGGAGGCTTGCTTCCCTTTCAACTTCACTTAAGAGTTTGAGGAGTGTTGGCATTAAGTCTTCCCTAAATTTCTTGTAGAATTCAGCAGTGAATCCACCAGGACCTGGGCTTTTCTTTGTTGGTAAGGTTCTAATTACATTTTCAATTTCATTAACTGAAATTAGGTTATTCAACAGTTTTATATCTTGATCCAGCTTTGGTAATTCATGTGTTTCTAGAAATCTGTCCATTTCTTCTGTGTTATCAAACCTGAGAGTAAAGGTTTTCAAAGTAAGTACTGATGATCTTCTGTATTTCCGCAGGGTCTGTAGTGATTTCACCCTTTTCATTTTTTACTGCATGGATTTGAGTTTTTTCTTTCCTCTTTTTGACAAAATTGGCTAGGAGTTTATCAATTTTATTTATTCTTTCAAAGAACCAACTCTTCAATTCATTAATTCTTTGTATAGTTTTCTTAGTTTCAATTGCATTAATTTCTGCTCTGATCTTTATAATTTGCTCCTTCTTTGGGCTTTGGGCTTGACTTGTTCTTCTGTTTCTAGAAGTTTGAAGTGCGCTATCAGGTTGTTTAGTTGTGCTCATTCCATTTTCCTGATGTAGGAGTTTACCGCTATAAATTTCCCTCAGAGAACTGCTTTCATTGTGTTCCACAGGTTCCGGTAAGTTGTATTTGCATTTTCATTTGATTGTAGATATTGTTTAATTCCTTCATTAATTTCTTCTGTGACCCATTGGTTGTTTAAGAGAGTGTTATTTAATTTCCATGTGTTTATGGGGGGTTTTTTGTCATTAATTTCCAATCTTATTGCGCCATGTTCAGATAATATGCATGGGATTATTTCAATTCCTTGGCATTTACTTAAGCATGCTCTGTGGGCTAGTATATGATCTATTTTAGAGAATGACCATGTGCAGCTGAGAAGAATGTGTATTCTGTTTTGGGTGGCACACTTGGTACACATCTACTAGGTCCATTTGTTCACAAGTTTGCTTCAGTTCTGTTATTTCTTTGCTGATTTTTTGTTTGGTTGATTTGTCTCTTTGTGACACTGGGGTGTTAAGGTCCCCTGCTATAACTGTATTATTGCTTATTTGATTTTTCATGTCTATTAAGATTTGTCTTACATAGTTGGGTGCTCCTATATTTGGTGCATATATATTCATGATTGCAATCTCTTCAAGTTTTCTCTAACAAGTATGTAGAGGCCTTTATCTCTTTTGATCATTCTTGGTTTGAAGTTCACATTGTCTGCAAACAGAATAGCTACCCCTGCTTTTTTCTGGGTTCCTGTTGCATGGAATATTCTTTTCCATCCTTTGGCTTTTAATCTATGAATTTCCTTTTGAGTGAAATGTGTTTCTTGTACATAGCATATTGTTGGGTTTTGTTTCTTAATCCACTCTGCCAGTCTGTTTCTTTTTATTGGTGAGTTGAGACCATTTACATTGATGGATATAACTGGTGTGTACTGACTTATCCTTGTCATGTTATCTTTCTGTTGTTGGTTTTCTACTTTTTTTGTTTAATTGTTTGCCCTGCTTAGTGGCTTCCTTCTGCTGTTGTTCTTGGAACTGTAGTTATCTTTATCTCATTATAGAGTATCTTTCAGTACTCTTTGTAGTGTTGGTTTGGTGGTCATGAATTTCCTCAGTTATTCTTTGTCATGGAATTATCTTATTTCTCTATCAATTTTCAAAGATTGTTTTGCAGGGTACATCAATCTGGGTTGAAAGTTGTTTTCTTTCAGGACTTGAAATACTTCACTCCAACCTCTTCTTAGCTTGAAGGTTTGTGTTGAGAAGTCTGTTGTGATTCCAATGGGCTTTCCTTCATAGATAATCTGTTTCTTTTCTCTGACAATTTTAATATTCTGTTCTTGTGCTGAATTTCTGATATCCTTAATTATTACATGTCTGGGTGAAGATTTATTTTGGTTATGGCTAATTAGGGTTCTATGATGCCTCACTTATCTGGATATCAAGTTCTTTTCCCATGTTTGGAAAATTTTCTGGTATTATTTCTGTAAATAGTTTTCTTATGTCATTTGTGTTGACCTCTGCTTTTTCACTGATGGCTATCAGTCTTTTTTTTTTTTTGTCTTTTTGAGACAGGGGCTCGTTATGCAGTTCAGGCTGGCCTTGAGCTCACTTTGTAGCCCAGGCTGGTCTCGAACTTGCAACAATTCTCCTGCCTCAGCTTACACCTATCAGTTTTACATTGTTTCTCTTGCAGCTATTGAATTGTTATTTCCTCATTCCTTGTTATTTTAAAGAGATCTTGTCTTTAGTGATCATAAGCTTCCATCTTGTCTTCACGGTCTGAGGGTCTATCTTCAGCTTCATTCAAGTGGTTTTTCCAGCTTTCAATGGAATTTTTAATTTCCTGAATATTGCTTTGAATCTGTTTCATGCATTCTAATACAGTCTTATATTGTTCATTCAAGGGTTCCATCATTTTCTTATGTTCCTTTATCTTTTTATCTAGATCTTTTTTAGATACACACAACATTTCTTTCATAAGGTTTGTCATTTCTTTTTTACCTGGGAGATTATTTCTGATCCGATTTCCTCTATAGCTTCATACAGTTGTTTCTTTACTTCAGTTACTATCATTTCAGAAAGTTCAGTTGTGCAATTTCCAGTGTCTTCCATTTCAATGTCTCCTGGGTTTGTTCTCTGTGGGCTGGAGGACTGACACTGTGTCTTGCTCTTGCATTTTTTCATTTTCTTCTGAGACCTGTGTAGCCAGCCAGGCACCCTCCTGATGGATGGCACTGGAATGCCAGGGCTCTGGGCTGGGCAGGGGTATCTCTGTGACCTGTGAGGCTGGCCAGGTGTTCCCCTAATGGACTGTGCTCGGTTGTGCTGGGACACTGGATTGGGCAGAGCTTGGATCCTCCATACGGCTAGCAGGGATGCACTCCCAGAGTGGGTGCGTCACCCAGCTTCTTCCAGTGGTGACATACACTGTAATATCTTCAGCAAAACCAGGATCTTAAAATTGTGCAACATTACTAATAAAACTAGACACTGAAATTTCCCCAGTTTTCCACTAATGTCTTTTGCCTGATCTAGGATGCATCCAAGATCCCATGCTGCATATAACTGTTACACCTCTCTAGCTTCTTCTAATCAGTAACAATTTCAGCAAAGATATTCTTAGAATTGTGTTTTCTCCATTGACAGTTTATGGTAATGAAAAATTCAATTACTATTTGGATAAAGACAAGTTTTACCTACCATGGCTTTTGTGCTATCAGTGAAAATGTTAATACAGTAGAAAGCAATAATGTTTTATTATTATAAGATGATCTCATGGACCTTCTGATAGAGTTTAGGGACTCCTGAAAACCCTGTAGAAGCAGAGCTACTCAGATTTTGTTTTTCACTTTCAAATCTGCTCAGCTTGGTGCAGCAAGCCTGGGATCTGAATAGAGTTATTTGAAGTTCTCTTTAGATGAATAGCAAAACTAGGTGCTCACAGCAATAGCTGTGGCACTTCCCAAGAACCTTCTCTTCAGTGCCTTCTTCCCAGTATGCCAGGTGCTCAGGGGTTCCTGATGCCCAAGGCCACCTAAGAGGGTACCCCATTGTGCAGAGCAGCTTTATAGAACCCAGAAGAAAAAGACTGTCACCATAATGACTGTGCTGACCCATGTGTGTATGACCATAGGAACCCAAAAAACAAATCCTGGGGTGGCCTACAGATCCACCCCATGCCTGTACTGGGCAATGCCCAGTCTCCATTCCACTACACACACTCAGACTTTTCTTCACTATTTCACTATCCATAAAACCCTCCATAAGACATGGTTCTCCTTTTTCAACATGTTAGCAGGTTATCTGAGGGATGAATCATCACCAAGGTGAGGACGACCTAAGTTAAAATGTTTGGCTTGTTAGGTGGAGGTGTTTATGTTTTAACAGAAGACTCCTGGAGGTAGAGTACCTTAAAAGAAAGAATTCTGTGATGGGGAGCATTTTGGGTAAGGGTCAGGGGAAAAACAGGCAATTCTGGAACCTCTGAAGTTATATAAAGGGCCTCACTGATCAAGGCAAAGTCAGGCAAATTGAATGATAAATGATTAGAGGAAGGAGGAAAAGAAAAAAAAACCACATTAATGGTTTATTGCCTTGTGAGACGAATGTTAGTTTCTAAAAAAATTTTAGTTTCTAGTGAATGAGAAATATATAGTATTTGCAGTCAAAGGATAAATAGGACCATGACACTTGTCTCAGTGTATACATCTGATTTCACGGACGATCACATTTCTAACAATCCATGTTGTCTTCCCTTGTAGATGTTTGGACATTATTTGAGCTGGTCAATTTTAATATTGTGGGTGGGAGGTCCCTTCCCCATGCCTCCTCAGGACACTGTTTTCCCGCTAATGGAGGCTTTCCACTGTTTTCTATGTAGACCAAGTGGTGGAGGTGTGCCAGGGGACACCTCTAGGGAATTCAGCAGTTCTATCAGTTAACCCCATTCCCCTCCACCTCATCTGGAACAAATGAGGTACGCACAAAGGTGCATTTGCGGGACTGCTAGTGCTGCCGAGTGGACACCCAGCACCTGAAATGCACACCTACTCCCCATAGAGCTATCAGCACTCTGTGTGCTGCATCTGCAGAAGGTCAAACTGGCTTTTCTTTCAAGCTCTGAATTATGAAGCAGAGCTGTGCACATTTTAGGACATCCCTTTGTGAGTGTTTTTTCTAAAACTACTAATTTGGCCTTTCAGTATTCATTTAGCCCCAGAAGGACATTTCAACATGTACTTGCTGACTTCACTGTAAGAAAGACCTGATCAATATACATCCATGGAATAAAATTCACTTTTTCAAAATGTCATTTTAAATGATTGTGGCCTCAGAACAACCTGCTTTGCATCTCTCCTCCACAGTTTGAGTACTTAGAAGGCAGGGAGGAGCCAGCCAGGGCTTAGCGAGGGGGTGCTGTGCTCTCTTTTGCAGCTTGAGATCCTTTCTCGTGCATGCATGTGTGCGGGCACTGACCTCCTGGACTCCTGCCCTGCCAGCCGCATGTCCTCGTAAACCCCTCTCCTGCCAGCACTGTCCCTCCCGTCCACGCGTCCTGGCCTGGCTCACTGCCTGCTTCCCCATATGAAGTTCCCTCTCCCTCCTTGCTCTCTGGCCTGCCTCGCTCTTACCTCTCTTCAAGGCCCCGCTCCCATTCTGACTTCACTGAGAGGCACTCTTTCTTTCTGGCGCATCACCATTCTCTGCATTACAGACAGGCATGACGATCACTGTCAGTCCCTGAGCCACCACTACACGCCAGCGGCTGCGGGACGAGCCTGTATTTTCTCATCGGCAGTCTTGTTACTCTTAGGGATGCAAAGCTCAGAGTATCTGAGTGCACTGTCACAGACGCGAAGTGCCAGACATGGCCCTCCAGCCTGGTCTGCCTGGTTCTGAAGATCATTCTGTTAACCACCTCCAGTTTGCCCTCGGGAAAGGTGCTCGTCATGTAAGAGTGGGAAGCTGAGGAAGCTAAATGGGACCTCAAAGGTCCTATGAGACTATCCTCTTTTTACAGATGAGGAACATAAAGCTCCAAAAGGTCAAAAGACTTGACCCAAGGCAACCCTGCAAAGTGGTGGTCGAGCCTAGAACGGTACCAGTTTTCCTGGGTTTCTGACTCATTAATCATTTATTCACTCAACAAACATGCATTTAATCTTTAAGGAGCTTTCCTGGGCTGCTGCACTTTCTCTGGGTGCTCCTTTTGCAAGTTTAAAATACACCATGCAAATATCCAAATTCGAATTTTACACAACTCAGATTAAAGTTTTCCCAACTATTTCTGGGTATATGTTAGAAGTTCTTATAAATGTGCAAGCAATCGGAAAGGTTGTGCCTCTACACAAGTATTTTTAAAACTTTGACCTAGTTATGTCTACTCACAGAAAAATCACGAATTAATACACTGTATATAACAAGTTTACTATATGCCCCGAAATAGCAGGCAAGGCTCAATAGCATTTGCCTCTGTCAGGATGATCCAAGTGAAATTAATGCAGTTTTGGAAAGTTTTGACTACTTACATGATGTTAGACCTTGTAAGTGACTCAACTTCAGTTGAAACCACTCTTCTCTTTAAGATTCTGGAGTAGTTTAACAGATGAACATCTTGTAATGCAAGATGGATAAGAAATTTTCCACTGGCAACCATTTACCTGTGTGAATTAAAATAATCTTGACGCTCAGCAACTAAAATACTGAAGTAACTACTAGTAAAGGTGGCATAACACTGGGGAATGTTATTTTTAATTCCAAGTATCAAATTTACCTGTTCATCTGAACCTCCATTCTTAGATTATTTATAACGGGAAGCTGGACTAGATTATTTCTAGCACTAAATTCTTCATTTTTGATACCATGAATCTGCCAACCAAATGCATGCTTGGCAGGCCATTTTTGCACAGCTTGTTACATGATTTTCTTGAGCTTAATGCTAACTTCCTATAAAATCTACTCAATAAAATATCTGATATTAAATATGCATATATCATATACATACTCTTTCTAGTACACTTCTTCTGTAAGTCCATGTTTTTATTTGGAACAAGTCTGCTGGTGATAAATTCTTCCAGCTTTTGTTTGAAAATGTCCTTATGTTGATTTTGAGACACCTTGAGTATAGAATTCTAGGTTACTAGCTCTCTTCCTCAACAACTTAAAGATGTCATGCTGTTGTATCCTGGGTTCCTATTTAAGAAATTGGTTGTCTTATTATTTGATAGTAATGGATGTTTATTATTTTTTTTTTCCTCTTTATGATTTTCAGCATCTTAACTATTATGTGCCTAGAAGTTGTTTTGCATTTCTGGTGCTTGGTGTTTGAAGAGCTCTGGAATGTGAGCTGTCTTTTGTGTTTTGAAAAAGTCTCAACATAGCTGCCAACATAGCTTCTGCCCATTCTCTATTTTGAGACCCCAATTACACACGTCAGATATTTTCAGGTTCTCACGTACCCATCATGCTCTTTTCTCTGTTCCGTAACTTCCTTGCTTTAGTTCTGGCATTTTCTATTGACTCATATTTCCACTTTACTAACCTAATCTTTTGTAGCATCTAATCAGTTGTTAAAACAATCAGCTGAACACTTAAATTCAGACACTGTTTCACTTTTATACATTCCTTTGATTTCAGGTCTCTAGTGAAACTTTCCATGTTTTATCTATTTTCTCATACTCCCCTCTATTTTCTTGAGTATATTAATGTTATTTTAAGTCCTTCTCTACTAACTCTAGTATCTAGCTCACTTGTACCTCTACCTTCCTGTTAGGGTTTGTATATAAGTGGCCCCCACAAGCCTCACAGAGTCATGGAAGCAGCTGAATCCAGTGCTAGTGATTGATTTGTTGTCTAGTGCTGGGATTGGCGGTGTGAGTTCTGTACCCACCCAGGGGAGGAAGGAGGCGGGTCCTCCCTCTTTTGCACGGCTCGCTCTTGCCCCTTCGAGCCGCCATGAGTGGCTGCCCCTCAGCCATGCCACCCTGCCTTGGAACCAGCTGAATATAGACTGAAAGCCCCAAAACTGTAAGGAATAAACCTCTCCTTCCTTCACTTTGGGCATCAGCTATTTTGTCTCAACAAGGAGAGAAAAGTAACTAAGACACTTCCCTTCCCATTTTTTGGTTATGTACATGCCTTTCTGACTTGTCTAGCAGTACTTTATTGAATGCTGACCACTGTGAGATTCAGGATGAGGGTTAATTACTGCAGATGACTCACACTTTCCTCTGCTTAGCAGAGTGGTGGTGGTGGGAAGCACGGGCTGAGGTGAGCTTAGCTAAGGCTCGGCTGCGGTGTTAACAAAGCAGTTAGACCCGTTCCTCAATTAGAGCCTTGCTGGTCATTCAGCTAAGAAAATGGTATACTGACTACAGCACATCCCAGGGTAGGTTCTAAACGTTATTATTTTTGCTGGAGGTACTGGGGATCCCCCAGAGCCTTCCTGTGTGCAGTGAGAATAGCTATGGCTGGACAGTAATTTTAAACTGTGACGAAATACAGACAAAAGTTATCTTTTAATCATTTTCTTAGAAATGGGTCTTTATATTTTGTTAGCTTCCCATTCTGCAAAACTTGACAAATATCTTGAGAGAAAAATTGCGAATCAGGCTCTCCAGGTTTCTGATTTAGTCACTCCAACAGGAGACCACTGGTTCTGTTGCAGTTCCTGCTTCCCAACAGTGATGCCTGGTAGGTGATGCTTGGATCTCTGTCTTCTGCTTCCAGGGAAAAATAATAGAATTCAGTTCACCCTTTGGAGGTTTCTCTTGTTTCTGCTCTAGCTATTGTGGCTTCAGCAGCTCTCTAACGCATTCATTGAGATGAGTTTTATAACTTGTCTGGCTTCTCTAGTTGTTTTTGATAAAAGTATTAGTTTTTAATAACCTACTCTACCCTATCCAAACAGCCGAATAACCTCTAATTTAAATGTAGACGTTTTCCCTAATTTGCCTACATCCCCATTTCTCCAAGGATCGTGGACTTAGGCTGTGAAAATACTTGCCAGGTTCACTTGAAATACATTTCCCTCAAATTTTCAGCTCAAGTCCACCCCTCCTCCCAGTATCTTATCAAAAATAGACTGGTGGTCTAAGGCAGTCAGAGTTTTGCTGGGTATGGTGACACAAACTTGTAATCCCAGTGCTCAGGAGGCTGAGGTGGGAGGGTTGCGAGAATTCGAGGCCAGCCTGAGCTACATAGTGAATTCATGGCCAGCCCTGAACTGCACAGGAAGACATTGTCTCCAAAAAAAAAAAAAAAAAAAAAGTCAGAGTTTCATGCTTTATTGGTCCTTCCAACACCTTTAGTGGAAATGTTAAACAAGGGCCCAGAGTCAGTAAACATGACAAATGAATGGTTAGGATAAATTGGAACAATAACAACAACAAAAAACAAATCTCCAAGTGGCTAATAGACATCTTTGAATTTGAGTGGCAAAAGCAACATGCTAAGCAAGTATCCACTATATAACTGTTACTGAATCTAATTTTTTTTTAAATTTCACTTTAGAATTATGGGTATGTTCCTACTTTTAAGTTTTACAATTGTAATTAGCTTGGAGAACACGAGTTCCTCATTTCCAATGGGAGTCCCAATCCAATGACTCTTACTTTGTAACATCACTTGTTATCACTGAGTTGTTTATAGGCTTAAAACACTGTGTCACATCGACCTTTGTATCCTCAGCTGCCAGTTCTGGTATGCAACAAACAATCTGTAAGTGGTTATAATTTCACTTCATGGGTTCTTACTTCTTCTTTTCCACTCCATTGCTATCCTTTTAGCCTAGGTGCTCTTCACACTTGGAATATAAGAATTACTAACCTATTCTCTTGCATACCTGACCTACCCTTGCTTCATTCCTCAAATACATATTTTATCAATGCCTTACTATCTACCTTGAAATAGTTTCTGTCAGAGGGTGTCTGAAGTTTCTAACATTTCGTTAGTTTCTCCTGTTCAAAGCAGTATTTAATTTGCCTCATACTAATGATTTGGGAACTTGTTAAAAAATATAAATGCTCAGACTATACCTGAATCAAAATTCCCATGGCAAGGACCTGGGCATCTTCATTTACTAAGCATCCTGGGTGATTTTTATGATTAGGTACTTGTGGCCCTTGTAGCAGCAGCAGGAGCATCATCTGGGGATATGAAAAGTGTAAATATTAAGGCCTATGGGACCAGAAATTTTGAGGTGGGGCCCAGTAATCTGGATTAATAGGCCTCCTAGATGATTGTGGCCTATGTTACCTTTTGAGTACCACTGCATTAGCCTGGGAAATGACTTTGAGTATCTTCCAACTTGGCTGCACATTAGACCACCTAGGAACTTTTATTCCGACTTAACTGGGCTGGGGTACAGCAAGCATGTCATAGGGATATCAAAACTGATGTAAGACATGATCTGCCATCCATAACTCATTTCACATTTACTTAGCTTTACCAATTCAATTTTAAAAGGTGAGAAATTTGAAGAACTGAAATAAATTGAGGCCATCAAAGTATAATTGTTAGCTGGGCATGGTGACACACCTGTAAACCTAGCACTCTGAGAGGCTGAGGCAAGAGGATGGTAAGTTTGTGCCCAGTCTGGTCAATTTAGTGACTTAAGATTCTGTTGCTTAAAAAAAAAAAAAGTATC
>RJWT010047641.1:0-11266 GCA_004365215.1 Cuniculus paca | reverse complement strand
GACAAAGGGTTTTTGTTTGGGGATCACCCTTGAGTCACTGTATCTTCGCATACAATGGGAGAGCTTAATAAAAGAGGCTCCTGAAGCCGAGATGGTTATCTGGGAGCTCTCAGGAGCACCCAGGAAGACAAATGGATGGACAGATGGACAGAGGGTTTGAATAAACATCTGCGGTGCTACCTGCTGTCTCAGGGTTAGCGCTTGTGAATACACGAAAAGCTCTTATCACATATGCCCCACCCATTTTCAAAATAGGAAGCTTCTGGTATTTTCCTCCAGAAAGGTGTGGTAGTGCAAGCCTATGATCCTGGCTACTTGGGAGGCTGAGGCAGGAGGATAGCAAAGTCAACTCCAGCATGGGCATTTTACCAATCTACTGAGACTCTATCTCAAAAGAAAATACGGGCTGGGGTACATGGGTCAGTGCAAAGGCCCTGGGCTCAATCCCCAGTACAACAAAACAAAACAAAACAAAGCAAAACGAAACAGTCCTCACAAGAATGTTCTGAGAGCGCTTCAGAACCTCAGACTTAGTGGTCTCAAAATTTAGGGCAAATTCAGAAAAGAAGGGAGGGAGGGAAGGATTCATGTTCCGACATAAATGAACTCCACACACACTGGGCCAAGTAAAAGAAATCAGAAGAGACCACACATACAATGCCACATACACCAAGTGGCCAGCAATAGGCAAATCTCCAGAGATAGAGACTGACACCTAGCAGGGTGCGAGAATCAGAAATGACTGCCAGTGAGCACGGACTTTCCTCCTTAGGGTAGAAAGCATGTTCTGAAATGGATTCTCAGGCTGCTTGCAGTGACTGTGAACACACTGAAGACCCCGAGATTGTACACTTCACTTGTGCATTTGAGTGTGTGTTAGGGATTAAATCAAGGCCCTCTTGCTGCAGCATACTCGTCACCACTGGGCTACACCCAAGCCTTAAATTATAGACTTTATTTATTATTTATTTAATTATTTATTTTTGAGACAGGGTCTCTCTCTGTAGTTCAGGCTGGCCTTGAATTCACTTTGTAGCCCAGGCTGGCCTCATACTTGGTGACGATCCTCCTGCTTCAGCCTCCCGAGTGCTGGGATCACAGGTGTGCGCCACCGTGGCTGGGTTTGGAGTGGTTATTCTGATGTTGGCGGCCCTTGGAAGCCTTGAAAAACTCCAGAAGAGGCCTGACTCCAGCTGTGTCCACTGTGGGACACCCTGTGGCAAGCCCTTCCTCCAAAAGACCCTATTTTATGTTTATTTGTCCTTACTGAAGTTTTGTATCGGGGACGCTGCATTGCTTCAGGTTACAAGGGAGGAGACAGAAGCCCTGTAACTGAAAAGACTCAGTTCAGGGTGGTGGCTTCAGCAGGCTTGGAAGGGGACTGCCGGGGTCCACTGGTCTTTTCCTGTGGCCACACCTGCTCACAGCAGTGTTGGAGGCACCGCCTACAAACGCAGCAGACTCAGGTACTCTGGTGGCTTCGTACTGTCTGGGACACCCGATATATTACAAAATAATCATACTTCACACTCAAATCCAGCTACATAATTTTTGGAGTAAATTTTTTTTCTAAGATTAAGCGTGCTCCTAATAATTTTGTAAGGATAAAATATTTTGTTTTCGCGATTTCAAGACCCTGGGAAACTGTTCCCCGTAGACGTCAGCTCCCTTTCACAGATACTTATAAATTTTGTTTCCTTTGCTTCTGCAAAACTCCTACCTCTTTGAATCTGGCATCCTCGCAGTCTGGGAACGGAAAGGCAAAGCCACCTTTGCTTTCTAGGATGAAGCCTATTTAGCTGTCCAATTTCATTTGCTGCTTCTCTTTAAATGATCTTCTGATTTCTCCTTGCTATTCTGTCCGCTGTGACCTAAAATGAGGGCGGAACTCTCTACAATGGTTAAGGGGGGGGACTTGTGTCCGGGTGTGACAGTTCACCTTCAAGTGTCTCAGTCTCCCTCTGTATGTAAACTCTCTTCTGAGAGAAAGAAGAAGGTCCCTTCAGAACATTTCAAATGTGCATAGAGGACAAGATTAGCAAGATTCCTGACCTTGGGCATTGTAAGAAAAATGCAAATATAAATTACTATGAGCTATCTTTTTTTTTTTTAAGATTAACAGATAACAGGCGATTTGATAACACTTTTTTTCCCCTTTGGGTGTTTTTAGACCAGGTCACACTCTGTAGTGCAGGCTGATCTTGGACTCGCTGTGGAGCCCACGCTGGCCTTGAACTCGCCATCCTCCTGCCAGGCCAGGTGTGGGGGTGTGGGCACTGGCGTGAGTGAGTGAGAGGCAAAGCAGATTCAACTTCCTTGAGAATATTTGGGAACACAGATGAAAAGATGCACGTAGCTTTCCACCTAACCAATATCCTGCTGGAAATAGATTCTAGAGACGCCCCCCCCCCCCCGAGTATCTAACCTGTGGGTCTGTACGGAAAGCCACAAGCCACGCTGTGCGTGAAGAGCTACACTATGCGGAAGCTGCGAGACATCCATTAGCAGGCGCCGTCAGGGTGAGCGATGGGCACCCCCAGGGCGGGGTTTCTGCAGCTGCAGGCAGCTGTGTGTGCACCGACCCGGGTGATCTGGGAGTCGTCTAGGGAAGCAAAAAAGCGAGCCTCCCAGCTGTGTCCTGGCTGCTACTGATGAGTGGGAACCATGGGAAAGTCTTAATACTGAGCCGCTTTGGACAAACACAATAATTTCATATATAATTCAATATAATCCGTAAGCACTGTGTGTGTTTTTACTTAAACTTTGTATTTTGAGATTAGTTAAGATTCATATACGCTTGCAAAAAAAAAAAAAAGAGAGGAGGGGGAAGAACTTGGGCACAGAGGAGCAAGCCTGTAGTCTCAGCTACTGGGGAGGCTGAAGCAGGAGGATTACAGGTTCCAGGCCAACCTGGGCAATTTAGCGAGACTTTCTCTCAAAATAAAAAGCTGGGCGTGGTGGCTCACGCCTGTAATCCCAGCATTTGGGAGGCTGAGACAGGAGGATCCTTGCAAGTTTGAGACCAGCCTGGGCTACATAGTGAGTTTAAGACCAGCTGGTGGTGCATGCCTGTAATCCCAGCACTTGGGAGGTTGAGACAGGAGGATCATTGTGAGCTCAAGGCCAGCCTGAATGGCATAGTGAGACCCTGTCTCAAAAAGACAAGGGCTGGGGATTTAGCTCAGTGGCCTGAGCTCCTGCCTGGCAAGTGCAAGGTTGTGAGTTCAATCCCCAGTGCCACACACACACACACAAATAAAATAAAATGAAATAAAATAAGCTGGGGGATGTAGCGCAGTGCTCCTGGGCTCAGTCCCTAGTCCTGGTTTGGGGTGGGGAGATACAGAGACATCCTCTGACAAGATGTACTTTTTCCCCCAGTGGTAGCTTTCTTTTTTTTCCAGCCAGGGTCTCACCATATAGTTCAAACTGGCTTTGAACTCCCTATGTAGCGCAAGCTGGACTCCAACTCACAGTGATCCTCCTGCCTCAGCTTCCTGAGTGCTAGGATTCCAGCTGTGTACCACCACACCCTGCCTACTAATGATAACATTTTAGAGAACTTTGCTACCATGTCACAAGCAGGATGTTGATGTTAATAACATCAAGATACAGAATAATTCCATCACCACAAGGATCCTTTATACAGCTAAGCCTATGTCCCTGTAGCTTTCCTTTATCTTAAAAAGCTCTCATGTCTTCTATATTTCTATGGGTTTCTATTTTTTTTTCTTTTTTTGACTGGAGATTGAACTCAGGGCTTTTGCACTGAGCTAGATCCTTAGTCATTTTTATGCTTTTCATTTAGAGACAGGGTCTTGCTAAGTGTCCAGGTTGGGCTGGAACTTGTGACCCTCCTGCCTTAGCCTCCCAGTGTATGGGTGTTACACCATGCCCAGCTACATTTCTATGGTCATTTGTCCACAAATGGAATCACACTGTATGTGACCTCTAGGGATCGGTGTTTGCGTTTAACATCATCCTCTAAAGATTCATCCTGGTTGCTAAGGGTGTCAATGGCATGTTTCCTTTTTTATTGCTGAGTAGTATTTCTCAGTGTGGACGTACCACAGTATATTTAACCACTCCATTCTGGAAGAATGTCCTGTGTTGTATACACTTTAGGGCTCTTATAACTAAAGCTGCTATAAACATTTGTGTACAAGTTTTTGTATGAAAGGAAGTTTTAATTTCTCTAGGGTAAACTTGCAAGAGTACAATTGCTAGGTCAGGTGTGAGTTGCATTTTAGTTTTTGTTTTGCTTTGTTTTATGCAAACTGCTAAACTGTTTCTCAGAGTGGCTGTAACATTGGACAATCCTGCCAGCAATGAGTGGATGATCTAATTTTTCTGCTCCTTCATCCTAGTATTTAGTGTACTCACCCTCCATACCCCATTTACAGAAGCTTGTACCTTTTTTAAACTTCTTTTTGGTGCTGGAAAGTGATCAACCCAGAGCCTTACACATGCTAAGCAAGTGCTCTACCACTGAGCTACATTCCCATCCCTTTTTTATTTATTTTACTTTTTGATACCAGAGATCAACTTCAGGACCTTGCCAGGCAGGCGCTTATGCTACCGAGCTACATCTCTGGTCCCCTTTTTTTATTTTGAGACTTGCCAAATCGCTGTGCAGTCCAGGCTGGGCTCAAGAGTGTAATCCTCCTGCCAGGTATGGTGGTGCACACCTGTAATCCCAGCACTTGGGAGGCTGAGGCAGGAAATTGCTGTGAGTTTGAACTCTATGGCGAGTTCAAAGGCAGCCTGAACTAGATATCAAGACCCTGTCTCCAAAAAAAAAAAAAAAAAGGAATCCTCCTGACTCAGCCTCTTCTGAACAGTGGACCACAGGTGTGCACCACCATACCCAGCAAAGGAGGAGGTCTTCAGTGGTTTCCAGGAAACCAGGCAGCCCCAGCCCTAATCAGCCCTAATCAGGATGTGAGTTTGTATGGTTGGAACTCAGAGGCAGCCTTAGGACTCTTGGTGCAGGTCTGTGTGAACCAGGGCCCAGTGTGACAGTGGGCGCAGGGCTGGGGGCAGCCTGTGGCGTGGGGGCATTGTCAGTAAGAAGTGTCGTGGCTGCTGCCCCTATGAGAAGTGTGGGGTATGGAACAGGAGGAGTGAATTAGTCACTGATTGCTGCGTAACAAATTTTCCCCCAGATGGGCAGTTTACAAGAAGTGCACGTCCAACAGCAGGTGGGTGACTTAGTCAGGTGCTGTGGCCCCAGGGTCCCCCGAGGGATGTTGTGGTGCAGACTGGGGCTGTGGTCTCCACGGTGGACTCAGCAAGGCTCCTCTCTGCCTCTTGTCTCACCCGATGCTGGCAGATCCATTCTGCAGGGGCTGCTGGACCCAGGGCCTCAGGGCTGGAAGCCAGAGAGTAGTGGTGGCGAACCTGTGGCACCCACAGAACCTCTCCATCAGCACCCACGAGCCAAGTCACTCCAGCCGCCGAGCAGCGGATACTCAGTTTTACTGCAGGGTTGGCACCTTGTGACACATAGCTGGGTCTAAGATCTCAGCTTGGGCACCTGTCTCTAAAAGATTTGTCATCACCATCCTAGGGCCGCGGAGCTGGGGGCCACAGGCAGTGAGCAGCGAAGTGGGTACTGGGAAAAGGTGTGCCTATGAGGCCTGGTACAACACCGTGTAGTTATGCTCAGCTGTAATCTACTCTGGGAGACTGAGACAGGAAGATTGCAAGAGCTACATTGCCTAGCCCAGGCAATTTAACCTTGTTTTAAAAATTAAAACAATAATCTGGTATGGTGGCTCTTGCCTGTAATCTCAGCACTTGGGAGGCTGAGGCAGGAGGATCACTGTGAGTTGGGGGCCGGCCTGAGCTACGAAGTGAAATCCTGTCTAAAAAAGACAGAAATAAATAAATAAGTAAATAAATAAATAAAAAACGGCCAGGATATAGCTGAGTGCAAGACCTTAGGTTCAATACCCAGTACAATACACAAACAAATAAAATTTCTGAATCCTAATGCAGTAGAGAAAGTGTTCTCCAAGCTTTCTTGGGCTTCAGAGATGTCTTTGAAAATCAAACTGTGTGGGGTGTGGTGTTGTATGGCTGTAATTCCAGCACTGGAAGCTGAGACAGGAGGGTTGCCACAAGTTCAAGGGCAGCCTGAATGACATAGCGAGGCTCAGTCTCAAACTGCACTTTCCCCCACCAAAAAAGAAAAGCAGACCAGCAACAGCAGGCTTGGTAGCTCATGCGTATAACCCACACCTACTCAGGAGGCCAAGGCAGGAGTTTAACTCTAGCGTCGGCAACTTAGACCCTGTCTCAAAATAAAAAAAAAAAAATAAAAAGCACCTGGAATATAGTTTAGTGTAAGGTTCTGGGTTCAACCTCCAGAACAAAACCCTAAACAAACACGCAAAACAAATCAGACCAGAAGAATATCCACCAACTTTAGTGCTGGTGTTGGGACACGCAAAGGAATGAAGTCGGACCTTTCCCTCACACCTTGTACAAAAATTAATTTGGAATGAATCAACAACCAAGTGTAAGAAGTAAAACCAGTTAGCCAGGCATGGCGGCACACTCCTGTAATCCCAGCACTCGGGAGGCTGAGGCAGAAGGATCCTTGGAAGTTCGAGACCAGCCTGGGCTACAAAGTGAGCTCAAGGCCAGCCTGAATGGCATAGTGAGACCCTGTCTCAAAAACATGGGCTGGGGATCTAGCTCAGCAGCCTAAGTGCCTGCCTGGCAAGCGCAAGGTTGTGAGTTCAATCCCCGGTGCCGCAAAAAAAAAAAAAAAAAAAAAAAAAAATCCAATAGATTAATGCCAAAAGAAAAGAAAAAGACGAGCGAACACTTCTAATCCATTCTCACCTGATAACCGAGTGGCATCTTGTACTAGGAGCAGCACAGCAGCATGTGCTGCCCCTCTTGTCCTAGGATCACAGCCCCCATCGTGGGTGATCAGTCCCAGCAGTCAGAGGTTACGGAGGCTGCAGGGGATTAGGAGCCGCAGAAGGCGGAGGAACCCCTGGCTTCAGTGAGGTGGGGGAGAGGTATTCAGTGTGGAAACAGTGCCACATCTGTAGAAAAGCGCTACCAGAATAAGACTGTAGCAGTGTGCTGATGAATCTGTTCAACGACAATGCCACATCACATTTCCATGAAATCCTCAAAAGGAGGCAAAAGCAAGTGTCATTGGATGGGCTCCTTGTGAAAGCTGCACAAAAAGAAAAAGCTTCCACTATGCTGACAGCAGGGATTCCATGAGGGACAGTGAAAGTCCCATGCAGTCGCCCTCCTCTCTCTTGTCTCCCTCACACCAACCACAAAGGTTTTCAAAGATAGGTGCAGATTAATTTATTTTTCCTTATATTTTGTATTTTCTTTATTATTTTGTATTGTATTACAGCATTGTAATCTTTTGTCTTGTTTTTTGAGACAGGGTCTCACTATGCTGTTCAGGTTGGTCTTGACCTCACCTAGGTAACCTGGGCTGGCCTCAAACTCACAGAGATCCTCCTGCCTCAGCCTCCCCAGTGCTGAGATGACAGGTGTGTGCCACCTGTCACAGCTGTGGTAATCATTTTTATATGAATATTTTTGGGTTGTGGAATGAATCATCTTAGTTTCATTATTTCTAATGAGGATATTCATTTTGATATACAAGCGCTTTGGTTTACAAGCATGTTTCCCGAACGAATTATACTCACAAACCAAGTGGGATATGATTCAGCCTTGAATCGGAATGAAGTGCTAATAACTGCTACAGAATAGGCAAACCTTAAAGATATTATGAAAGCGAGCAGACACAGAAAGTCACTTACATGATTCTGTGTAGGTGAAATATGTAGGCTGCGAATGGGTGTAGAATATAAATACTAACTTTCATCTATACCAATCTCTCTATTACCTTGGCACAAAGAGCCCTGGGCTTGAGGCCCAAAGAACTGATCCCTCCCCACATTTGACCTTGGGCAAGCCGGGTAGCTTTTCTGAGCTTGGAATTCTTCCTGTTCCCAGGAGGGCAGCGGAGCCCAGCTCCCTGGGGACCTCGGGGATCCAGTGAGGGGATGGTGTGTGCACGTTTGCCTGCTCCTTCCCGCGGTCACATGACACAGCCATCCCTGTGGCAGGCTGCAGGCAGGGGTGACATCTGTCCCTGCATCTCAGAGGCACCACAGCCGGGCCAGGTCTGCCCATGGGGTGAGAGAGAAACCATGAATCCAGGGCTTTGCCACCCAGCAGGACGCCGCTGGGCTCCAGAACTGCCCACCCGCCCGTCGCCTCCTGGACGCAGCTAGGAGAGCGGGCTCCCCGCCCGCCCAGCCCTGTGTGGGGCTCCGTGCAGGGCAGCCCAGGCCTGGCCTGCTGCTTGGTGACAAGACAGCTGATAAGAAACTGCTGAGCTGTGACAGGGAACACGTTTTAATACCCCAGAGAGGTGGAGTGATCACAGGGTGGTGTAAAAGAGTAAAATTATTTCAGATAAACCCTGAAGGAATTTTATTACCCAGTGAAGTGATAAATCAAGTTCTCTGTAAATGCAATAAAACAATTGTTTAGTCTGCATGATTCATACCACAAACCTTAGGATTCTGGGTTTTGATCTTATTGCCGCAATAAACTGTCTAGACAGCAATTAACAAACTGTTTTTCCTTCAGATGTTTGGAGTGCCAGTGCAGCGGGAAGCGGCACTTACAAGCACAGGGCTTCTTCCTGGCTCCTATTAATTATCGGGTTGGGATGGTGGGAAAAGCCTGGAATCTCATCTGAATTAGCCTCCTGGAAACGTCACCTCTCCTGCATGTAATCTTCACCACGTAATACTGCCTTGCAGTGAGCAGGAAATCTAAATATTCAGATTTTTCTTAAGGCTTGTCTTGTTATTCTAAAGTTTCGCTTTACAGAGAGGTGATCAGAATGAATTTGCACTGTTTCTCTTTTGTTTTATTTTCTTTTTCTTGCTTTTTGTATTTTGGTTTTTTGAAATAGGGTCTTGCTCACTATGTCCAGGTTGGTCTTGAACTCATTATGTAGCCCAAACTGGCCTGGAACTCACGGTGATCCTCCTGTCTCAGCCTCCCAGAGTGCACTGCCATGTCTGGCCAGTCAACTTCTCAAAAGTTAGCACATGAAAAGTCTAAGCAAAAAGAAGGAAGACAGACAGACAAACAGACGGACAGAGAGACAGAGATCTAAGCAGGGCTCACACTGAGGGACCAGTGTAGACGAGGATACTGAACGCGAGGGCCTGCACGGTCGCAAGCTGCCTGAGCGCGGGTGCCCGGCCCTTTACTGGAGTCAGGAGAGCAGCTGTGCACGCAGCAGCTCTGGGAGAGAAGTGATTTCGCCCCGATTTCCTAGCTGGGGTCGGAGGCTGGGATTCCAAGGAACCCTCGGATCTGCAACTCTGCCTTCCGGCTGGGTGCTGTTGTCCAAGCTGTCCGTGGACGAACGCCCGGATTCTGGAGCCCCTGCCGTCCACGTCCCGCAAGCACGGCCCTTTGTCGCCCGGTTGCCCCAGAGCACGTAGCTGGCTTTCAGAATCCGACCAAGAGATAAGCGTCCCCTGTGCGCGAAGACGGGGTGCAGCAGGAGGTGCCCTGAGGAGGGAGAAACCCTGCCAGAGGCCTGAGGGTCCGCCGGCAGGGAGCTGAACCATCGCTGTGGGGTGCACCCGCCCTGCGGCGAGCTTGGCAGCGCCCACGGGAGCAGAGGGTGCTGGGGCGCAGAGGGGCTCCCCGCGTGCGTCCCAGAGCCGGCTGCTCGGGAACGCACAGCAGGTGCGGATTTGTGCGGGGCCAAGCCTCGAAGAGGGTCGGGAACCTGCACCCCAAATGGGCGCTGAGGTTGCTTTGGGGGGAAACAAGGAACAGAAAGCAGGCCATCGAAGGGGGTGTGGCCTTACATGTATTACTTTAGGGTTCTTGCGAAGATAATGCATTCATGGGAAATTAAAGAAACAGAGTGTGTAGCTCAAAAAGAGTAACTCGATAAATTATAAACTGAGCCCACAGGATGCAGAGCAGCATGAGAAAATAAGGCGGCTTGGCCTGGTGGCACAGGCCTGTAATCCCAGCACTCGGGGAGGCTGAGGCAGGAGGATCACTGCCAGTTCAAGGCCAAAACGAAACAAAATGAAACGAACGTTCTGATTTAACTCCCTTATTTTGAAGAACTTGATTCTAAAAATAATCTGAAATGCCTATATATTTGAATGCGTGATGGTGCACACCTGTAATCCCAGTACTTGGGAGGCTGAGGCAGGGGGACCGTTGCGAGTTTGAGACCAGCCTGGGCTACACAGTGAGCTCAAGGCCAGCCTGAACTATAAAAATGAGACCCTGTCTAAAACAAACAAACAAACACACAAATAAACACACACCAAACCCATCTGACCTCAAATTGAGGTCACCAGTGACCAGGTACCGAAGTACTGCTTCCTAACAAATAATACCATGAAGTACAAATTATTTCCGCCTAGTTTTGCAGGGGAGGAAACTGAGGCACAGAGGGGTAGAGCCAGCCATCAAAGCCCACAGGGAGTCAGAATTGGAGACCCAGGCTGACGGCACAGCCCGGAGGCTTCGCCATGCCCCCTCGGCTGCTTCCTGGCTGGAAGAGGACCGCCCTGTCCTGGCCGAGTGTGAGCAGAAATCCTGCTCAGAGCAGTCCTGGAGCTGAGCCCCTCAAGCGGTCTTGGTCATGCAGGGGTCCCTGGGGCAGAACCTGGCTTCCGCCTGGCTCCTGGCCCCACTCTGGCCTCGGCTCTCCCGGGCCTTCCAGGGTAAAGGCTTTCAAAGTAATTCCTGAATTAGAACCTCCTTAAGTACTGTACTCTTTAATTTTTAAAATAATCCAACCAATCACCGTTGTTTGCTTTGCAAAACGACGGGGGAGAACTTGTCAGGTTTGTGTTGGCAAAGCGGGTGCAACAGACGTCACTTCAGTTCTTGTTCCGCATTTGCACTTTTCCCCGTGAGAAACCCGTGCACGGACCAACCTTCCCTTCCTCGCTTACGTAGCCCGCGGCTCAGCACCCTGACCCAGGAGCCTTGGTGATGTTTCAGGCTCACAATTTGCCTTCCCTGAGGCTCACTTTCCAGATGCAGTACTGACACTTGTAGGAGAGCAGAAATAACCTGCGTCAGTTGCCTGGCGTATAATGAGGACTCCAGTGTTCACTGTGGTCACCTGGTGTCCATGCACCACCCATCCGCCCCCCACTCCAGCCGTCCCCCCGTCCTGCAGCCGCTCACTTCTTCCTCCCCTCCTTCATTCACT
>RJWT010047640.1:0-11266 GCA_004365215.1 Cuniculus paca | reverse complement strand
ACATGGAGCAAAAAATGAGGGCTGACAGAGCCTAGATAACACAATCTTTACATGGATTTTCCAATAGAATATATACATTCTACCATGACTATAGATATGACAGAAATAGGGAAGCAACTGAAGAAAACATAATAATGCACACTTAGAAGCACTAGAGAATCACTGCTGACTAGAAAAGCAAATTCAAAAATTCAGAATATGATGACACTAAATGGACAAAACAGAGAGAAGATGGAAGAAGTGGGAAGAGAAGTGAAAAGTGTGAATAGATTAGGGAAAAAAAGAGAGAGAAAGAGGTGTAAATAGAGAATGTGATGCAATAAATCAAAATTTCTCACCAAATTTTAGACCGAATAAATTAAAAGTACCCACAATTAGAAATAACAAGATACATGTGCTCTAGAACTGTTCACTTTCAAGCCCTTCTTTCATTATTTGTATTCGCACCAAACAGCAGAACTTTCTTTCACAGTTTTACTCCAGGACTTTTAAGAGCCTTCGTGGGTTTGCCTGTCTTGCACTGCGCTAAGGAGCCCTGTGTATTGTTGATTGCACAGGGGGCTCAGTTTGTGTTCATCCTACACTACTTTCTTTCTTCCAATCTCATGATTTCCAAAGGCAAACAAAAAGTTCAATTGGGGAAATCTTTTGGCATGTATCATATGGGAGTATTCAGATTACTCTGCAAACATCCAAACAAACAAAAAGCAGTGCTCAATAGAGTGTTAAGATTCTCCTTCACAGCGTAGCAACCAGTGATACAAATTGAGTTTCACCCCATGGAACTGAAAAGTGGCTACTCCAAAACAGCTGAATTTCAGCATTAAAATGTGGAGGTTGTCATGGTAGTTACAGTTGGGGGCCCTCTTAGCTCTTAGCTTTTTTATCATTAAGCTGTAAGAGTCTTTACTCATCTGGATTCTGTTTCAAACACTTTAAGAAGTCACATAATTATATGCAGTTAAAGACACATCTGAGATTTATTGAAACTGCTAGAAGAGATGATGGTTCTCAAGGAAATATTAAGCCCTCCAAAGAAATCTTTGTAATTAGAGATCTAATAATATGATGATTCTTAAATTTCATTGACAGGGTCTATTATTCTAGCTTGTATGCTCTGCACACAGAGTTGGTTGGGTTTTTCTATTGCTGAACATGAAAATATATCCGGCAAGAAATATTTTTTTTCTTTGCAAGAAGAGCTGTTAATTCACACTGCAACCTCTGGACAGAGGTGTGGGAGGAAAATATTTGAAAAGGAAACAAACAAATGTGAAACAGGTATTACCTTAGAATAGTAGAAGCTATTGAAGAGGAGTTTTAATAAATACTTCACACAAGAAAGTGTTAAAAATCATTTCTGATCTTTGCCATTTGTTGACAAAAAGTAAGCAGTCCGAAGGCAGAATGTATTAATTTTTTTTTCCTGTAATGATGCAGACCTGCTTGGGAAATAGAGCATAATGATTAGATAAATTCTCACTATACAAGTGCTGGTCTGTTAGAGTTATAGATAATAGTTAAGGAAGTTTAAAAAAAATTTTTTATGCAGTTCATGGTAGGGAGGGGCTTCTTGGATCAAGTGGCATCGAGTTGGGTTTTTATTGTAAGGATACCATATGATTGTGAGGTGGTAGACTGGGGAGAGGTGTTACACACTTGTAATCCCAGCACGCAGGAGACATAGGCAAGAGGAACACTGCAAGTCTGAGGCCAGCCTGGGATACAAACAAACAAAAAGATTGTGACTCAGTACTGTTTCTCCTGACAGCAGAATTAGGTATAATAGATCTATCAGTTATTGTGTTTAGAGCACAGGATTTCTCAAAAGCAAGAAATGGGACAAAATAGTCTTGAGCATTTAGTCACTCTTCATTAGCTTGGAATTTTCTTCCCATTTTCTTGTTAATGATGTGCCTTGGTGTCAAACAGACCTGGTTTTAAATACTATCTCCATGTCATGTAATCTTGGATAGTTATTTAATTTGCAAGTCTGTAATCCAAACCTATAAAATAGAGAAAATACCTCCATCTAGTAAGGTTGTTGCAGGGAATAAGGATGTATGAGTCATTTAATCACATAGCAATTGTCTAAAAATGAAATCGTTCTTTCACTGTCAAAAGAAAAAAAGTGCTGGATTCTGAAAGCAAATTAGCCTTATTATATCCGTTATGGTTAAAATACCAATACATTAAATGAAATAGGGCCTAAAAGTTAGACCCCTTTTTCTTCAGTACCATTTGTGCATTAATGGTTTTTCAAAGTATCTCTCAGCTAAAATAAATGTCTAACAGTTCTGCTTATTAAGCAGCTAAGTACAAAAACTTTACAGCAAAAGCTTGTAAATGTTCACAGATGCTCTTGTACTTTTCTAGAGAGTTAAAAATATCCCATAGTTCCGGTTGAATTATGAGTCTTTACTTGAAATTTGTTTGAAGATAAATCACATTTTAAATGTATTACATTGAATTTTATTATCATTATTTTGTGAAGTAGATCATGAAAGTGTTTCGCTGTGGTTGTTGTTGTTTTTATTACTAGAAGTAGAAGCAGGAAAAAGAACTAGAGATAGTTTTCAACTCCTTTTACTTCTTTCAGGTATTATCATGTCTTCAAATGCACGTTGCTAAATAATTTATACAATCATCATGCAAAAAATCATAGTCCCACTGCATCAGGTGTGTTTTTCCATAGCCGTCTTGATTGAACTTGTAGAGTTTAAATGAACTTTCTTCATTTTGAGCTTTATCAAAGAAAGAGAATATATAAAAAGTTGGATAAACAAAATTTCATTTTTACTATAATGGAACAACTGAATGTTTATGATATGCATATTAAATAAACTGTATATCATGCACATGTAATTGCAAAACATTTATTCTAAATATGCTTAAACTTCAAACTAGGTAAAACGTTAATGACAACAATTTATTCTTTTCAAAAATCCAGACTTGACACTGATCTTATATCCAAGAACATCGACATCATAAAACACAATTGAAGGAAGTAGTTTAGGCAATATTCCAACACCATTACTGCCAAAGCAATATTTATGTTCATGTCTATATGTATGAGACATTTTTACCACTACAATCAAGTGTTGTGAGACACTAGATCAGAGCCTGGATAAGTACAGTTGTGCTCATACTGTAAGAATATTGTTCACAGTTATTTAACTTTAAATATTTGAAATATGTTTGAGTGAAATGTTGAAGAAGAGTGAGAAATGTGGATACATAATAAGATATACATTTATATATAAATAGATTTGCTCGAATATATTTTGCATTGCAAAGTAAATGAAATAATACAAGTAGATATATGCAAGAATGCTTTATCAAATCCTAATACTGCTTCTTTTTAGGGGTGTGATCATAGGTCAATTATTGAACTTAATCTCAGTAACTTTATTATATCATCATGGGAATAATAATATACCTAATTGTTAGAATTATTAAAAGACTGGACTAGTAAATATACCTAAAGAATAAAAATAAATGGCTGTTTATTAACAAATGCTATACAGGCATGAGTTATTATCACTTTTATTAATGTTCAATCATTTTAAAATTAAAAAGTACAAAATGTCAGACATGAAAAAATATATGCAATAACTTATTTTTCAAAATATTTTGAAATATAATTATGTATCTATTTTTTTATATTAAGTACATTATATTTCTTTAGTATATGTATTTATTTTTATATTAGGTATATACCTATTTTAAAGCATACTCCATATTTTAATTTGCATCAAAAAGTTTAAGTAATATTTTTTCAAGCATATAGTGAAGTATAATAAAATATTTACATGAAATATTCTACCCTGGTGAGGAAAATATTGAATGTTAGGCCTTAGCATTTAATTCATTTCAAATTTATTATAAATTAGCCTCTAACTCTTTGCATCTTCTTGAATATTTGTGTTTGTTTTTAATCATAAGCATAAGAGTTTAAGGTAAAGTGTTCACAATATAATAACTGATTTATTTTACTATGAATAATAAATAAAATTATCAAAAGATAAAATTTTCTAAGATTAATACTGACTGATTTCTGTGACCATCTACCAGGTGCTAGAAAAACTTTTGCTTTATGTACATCAGTCGTGTGTGTTAGTGCTCCACTAAGAAATGAGGAAACACACATTTATATTTAATGATAAATTTGAGATTTGTGTCCAAATGGTCTACAGAGTTATTTCCTACACCAAAATATTTTAATATGAATGACTTTAAAAAAGACTTTTTGTAGAACAAAATAAAATTCAGAAATATAGTTTTTCTATTTTCTTCAATGTATGGAAAATATCAAATCTTACTTTATTTTAGTAATGGTTATTATTTACTCTGAACAGTTTGAGGTTTTATCTTTTTAAAAAATCAATATGCAAAGAAACGTGGTTGTCTAGACTGTATTTTACTATTCTGATAAACTAGACATTTTATTATGTGAATTATAAAATATTCTTCATATGATCTCATTTAATAAGTAACATAATTTTTGAAGTATATAGAATTTTTATAAAGTTTAATTATAAATAATTGGTTTAACAATAAACTGTACACATTCAAGGTGACAAATTTGATGATTTTACAAGCATCTACATATAGGAAACCATCACAGTACTCAAATTAAAGACCATATTATTCCTTCCTGGCTCTCTAGACTTCCACCAAACATTAATATCCTTGCTGTGACTACAGGTGATTGTGTGCTTTCTAGAATTAATATAAATAGAATTGTTTTGATCAGCTTTATTGTCACTGGGACAAAGTATCTGGCACCCTCAGCTTGAGGGAGGATTGATTTGTCTTATGGATTCAGAGGTTTCAGTCCATGGTAAGCTGGCTCCCAGGCGAAAACATCTTCACAAAAAGTGTGGTTGAGCGCGGTTGTTCTCTTCATGTGAATGGGAAGCAGAGCATAGGGAAAGTTCTGGGGGAATGACAGGAGAGGTATATTATAGAAAGTTATTAAGGTATTTCCATCAGTGACTCATCTCCTTCCACTGGGCCACTTTCTAATAACACATTCAGATATGAACATTAAAGAATTAACCAACTGATGCGTACAATGCCCCATGATCCAGGGATCCCTTAATCCAGTGAAGCTGACCAGGAAGATTAACTGGCACAGAAATCATAAAGTAGATAATGTTCACTTGGGTTCTTTTTATTGTATAGTTAATTTAGATTTGACGTTGTTGGTTTCTCGGTAGTTCATTCTCTTCATTTTTCAATAGCATTCTGCTGCATTAATACACTACTGTACTTATCAAGTCTCCTGTGGACTGCTATTGTGTTGTTTCAAACTTCGAGCTACTACAAATAAGGCTGTTAGAAATATTCACAGAAAGCCCTTTGAAAACACAAATGTTCATTTGGGAAAATATACAAAATTATCAGGTCTTTAGGAAATTTTTTTAAGGAAACTACCAAATTGCTTTGAAAATGATTTTACCCTTTTACATATTCATCAACAGTCCATGAGTGCCATATCCTCCTTGACATTTGTTATGATGAATATTTGTAATTTCATTTAAATGAGTAGTGATCTTTGTGATTTTAATTTGCATTTAGTTTGTAACAATATTAAACATCATCTTGTGCACTTTTTGGGATTTAGATTTTTTTTAGAGTGGAATCATTTCAAAATATTTTCAATTTTCATTTATTTTTAAAATTTTTAGCAACTTTATTGAGGAGTAACTGTTATGCAAACATAAAAAACTGCACATATAAGCAAATAAATCTAGCATCATTCTCTCAATCAAGATAATCACCATATACATCACTTTTAAATATTTCCTTGAGTTCTTTTGAAGATTTTGCTTGTTTTATTATTATTATTTTAACTTGGTATTCAGATTTAACAAATGAATAAAATTATTTTTTATTCTTGAAACAAATTTGATAGTACTATCTTTTAATCAATTTGTATATCTCATCTAAAACAGCAAAGCTATTTATGGAAGTTGACTGAGTGATGCTTTCATCATTTTCATATTTATTATCTTCCTATTTCTTATGTCTTTCACATTTCTGATATTGCTGATTTCTACCTAATTCCATGTTTTCATAAGAGCAGTTTTATACACTTTATTGACATTCTCACCAAAGTGTAAACTCAGATTGTAGATTTTGCAACTTTTTTTATTTATAGGTGATTATTGGTAGAAATCTTCTTATAAATACTATATTAGCTACATCATACAAATTTCAATGTTACTTTTATTTTCATTTAATTTGTGACATTCTACTATTGCATTTTACTTTTTCTACTTAAATATGATTTGTTTCCATGAAATTTTGAGTTTTTCAGAAATATCCATGGAAATTGATTTTCAATTTAACTTGATTTGATCAAAGAATATACTGTGTATAACTTGATCCTCAGGAATTTTGCTGAGATTTGTTTGGTGGCCCATAGTATGATTGATCTTGGTGACTTTTCGTGTGCACTTGGAAAGAACCTATAATCTATGACTATTTGAGTGTTCTATAAATGTCAATTATATCAAATTTAGTGTGCTGCTCAAATCTGTTCTAATGTTGATGATCTACTTGCTTCATCAATTGGATACTAAATGATACTGCTATTTCTAAACATGATTTTAGATTTACTCATTTTTCCTTTGCTGTTCTACTAGATTTTTTTTTTTTTTGGTAGGGGGATTGAACTCACCAAGTTGCGCTTGCCAGGAAGGTGCTTTTGCCACTAAGCTAAATCCCCAGCTGTTCTACTAGATTTTACTTGCAGTTTTTTGAAGTTCTGTTGTTACCTACATAAATATGCATCATAGTATATCCTCTTGATGAATTAACTAGCTTGTCATTGTCAGATGAATTTCTTTAGTCTTGATAATAAAATTTGGTGTGAAACATATATGTGCTAATAAATCAGTATTATTATGATGAGATACAATAGAATTTTTCACTATAGAAACATTCCATAGTAAGGTTTCCATAGAAATATTTTATTGTCCCTTTTCCTCACCAATAAAGTTCCAAGAGATATGAAAGTTGGGGGAAAAATTAATTGCACTCATCACAGGCAGAGAGAGAAATTGACACAGGACATTAGGGTATTGCAAGGAGGCTGGACAATAGGATATGACCTGTCAATCAAAGAAAACCTGAAAGGGGGCTGAACAATAGGGCGAGATCTGTCAATCACAGACAAGGCTGGACAATAGGGCTTTACCTGTCAAACAGGAGAGCTGTCAAATCACAGGACGGAGCAGCTTCCTGTGGCTGAGATTTGACCTCGGGTAAAGGATATAACACCTCTGTGTTTGTTTAATTTGCCTCTAAAATGGAGAGAACTAAGAATCTAAAAGCGAAAAATCAACAAGAGTGGATCTTTGAATACCTGGGCCACCAATAGAGGATTTTTGGATAATTGAATAATCACTGTTGGGCCAGCTGCCTGGCCACTGTCTTCTAAGTGTTCAAGTGACCTGTTTTGTGTGCAGGGCATATTTCCTCATTTCTTTTTCATTTCTATCTTTTTTCTTCTCTAATTCTTTACCTTCAATAAATGCTTTTTTGTTCATTGGTTGCCCTACTCAGTTCTTTGAGTGGGATGAGGTCCTGGAACCACTGTACTCTCCAGGCCTAATTGCTTGAGACATTTTGCTATGCGTGAGACTGACACATACTTACTGTTGGTTCATAGAATGACTGTAGAACTGAAAGACACTGAAATACAGGATTTAGTTATAAGTCAAAAAGTAGATGCAGGAAAAAGTATGGGCCAAAAAAAATTTATCTTTCTGTACAGGTCATCAATTTAGACAATCAAATAAATATTTGATTTGCATGAAAGTTTCAGTATGGTCTGAACTCAAAAAAATTTTCTATGTAGAATTATTCAAAAATCTACTATAGTTGATTTTCCTTTTTTAAATTCTTAGTTCTCTCCATTTTAGAGGCACAGTAAAGAAACACACATGTATCATTTATTCATATATTTCATTTTTGGGTGTGTACATGTATTTCTTTTAAAATTAACCTTAGGTTTTCCAAATATTTTAAAAGGCTTATATTTTATGACATATTTTCTTATATCTTTGACTTCTGAAAACTTCACTGTTTTGTCCAATGAATGTCTAAAGTTAGTTATGTATAAAGAAGAATACAAGTTGAGTGATCAAGATACTGTTGTTTAACATTGGTTTTACTTTTAATTAGACCACTAACTACTCTAAGACTATGGATGGGCTACTCAACATCTCAAGGTTTGTTTTTTCCTAGTAGGTGAAATGAAATGTTGAGGTAGGTAATTTTTGGATTCTGTTTTGTACAGCTGCCTGATTTTTGACCCAAACTATTTTCTTGTTCTCTTCATTTATCGATAAAAGTTTGAAATATGAAATACACTTGAATTGAAATTTATTATTGCTGGGGATGGTGGCACATGCCTGAAATTCCAGCACTTGAAAGACTGAGGCAAGAGGATTGCTACGAATTCAAGGCTTGCATGGGCTACAAAGTGATTTCAAGATCAGCTTGAACTGAATAGTGAAAACTTATCTCAAAAAGTCAAAAAATATTGCAAAAATGTATAATTTAATTATAACTCCATGGCAGGGGCAGGAAAATACACTTTGGAAAATATACTCTGTTCAAATAAAAAGCTTAGTTTAACTAGTTCTTGATAATATACAGTCATGCATATTTTGATCTGTGACTGAATAGAAGAAATTATTTATTTCATCTATACCCAGACAAATGATCAGGCACTACAAGAATAATCATAGTAGGTATCTTAAAATTCTTCATCTAGGAATTTTCCTTCAGATATTTCACTCTACCAATATCTGAAATTTAAGAAACCAGGAACATCTAAAAATGACAAACTTACCTGTGAATATATTTATGGGTCACTATTCTACAAACATCTACAATGTAAACATTCTTCTAATATTTTGCATCTAGCTCATGCACCAATGTGAGTGAAACGATGTTAGCATAATCTGGTGCTTTTCATAGTGTTTTAAAGTAATGTAAAAATATAATTCCTTATTAAATGTAGAAGCAATGGTGCTCACGTACTCCTACTATTCCCAAATTGCATGCAGTGAAAAAGTCACACATGTTTTTCATGTTTTTCTGTCTTTGAACGCTTAAACATTTTAAAATTGTGTTGTGATGTAGCTCATTCCTCTGTGTAATTTTCTGTTTGGTCAGGTAGTCAGTCTTATTCTGTGTGATTCAGGAAGATTAAAAAAAATGTTATCAGAGTAAATACTGAAGTCGCAATATTCACTTCACATGATAAAGTAGGCAGCGGTCACTATCATTCAAGTGAAAGGAGCAGGTGTGCTTCAGCAACATAGTAAGTAGAAAATGTTAGCCAAGAACTCTTCTTCACTCCTCCCTGGCCACCTTGTACTGGGGATTGAACCCAGAGATTTGTGCATAGTAGGCAAGCACTCTACCACAAAGTACACCCACATTCCTCTTCTAACTGTCAAGGTCTGGATAAGTTGTTTAAAGTGGTCTCCAAATTATGATCCTCCTAGTCTCCAGAATAATTAGGATTACAAGTATGCACCATCATTCCAGCTCTAATTGGAGAGAGAAGTTATATGAACACACACACATACATTCAACATACACACACACACACAAACACAATATTTTGTCTCTAAATAGTAGTCACCTTAAATCAATCATTTTTGTTATTAATGAAATATTCTTATCTTAGGAAGCACCATCTATTTCCTTATTGATATTTCAAAAGTGAAATGACTTAAGAGAACTTTTTGCAAATAACATTACTTCTGTCTCTGTAACACTTGATTTTACTTAATCATGACTCTTTAGTTTCTTCAATTAAAAAATCAAATTCTTCTTTTTAATTTGTTTATAATTAGAATATATGAGTCAAAGCATAGGTGCAAGATATTAACATACAGCTATTTTATTCCTTCCTACACTCTTCTCTATACCGAAGAATTCAATATTTATCTGTGATCTATTTAGATTTGATTTAGTACAGTTTTCAAAACTTACGGTCACTATTTCCAAGCAAAATAGGATGAAATTAGAAGGAATTATTACATAAAGGTCATTGGAGGTGATCCATCTCTTCTTTGTGCTAGTGTTATCTTTTTCCCATACAATTCATCTTTCTGGGGGGAGACAAAAATTCAAACAGTGACATACTGACAATTTTATATTATTCAAAATACCTGGAGACAATTCCAAAATTTATTCAGTTACAGATCTTTTCCTAAAACACCAAGTCTTTTGCCAAGTTCATGACATCTTAACCAAGGAAAAAAATTCTGCATAGAACTCTTTCCTTTTGAAATTAATTTTGAAATTCAACACAAGTAAAGATTCATAATTTAGTGTTGAAATATCTTATAAATGACATAACTATTTTCCCCTAAAGAATTCTAAATCTTTTCTAAAAGTAGTTCATGAATCCTTGGAATAATTTTGTCTGATAAGAAGCAAATATTATTATTCTTATTTTTTTCTGTGTAGAAACAGTGCTAAAAAGTCCATCTGAAGACATTCCACAAATGATAGAAATTAATAATAAAGTTCATGATTTTTGGTGCACTGCTCTAGACGATTATGTCTTTTTTTCAAATTACAAGTCTCACATCATGAAATGGTATTTCAATACTTCATGAATTCTATTAAAAATATCAGCATGTTATCAATCCCAGACTTCTACTGATTATTTCTTATATAAAAATATCTGCTTTTAATAAAGCCTTAGAAATAATTTCAGAGATAGTTCAGAAATACAAATGAATATGGTATAATATTCTGGGCAATCTTAAAGAGATTAATGGATTTTCACCAAGAAAACAAAACCTGATTTCTTTACATCATCTTAATGATCTTGTAGTTTTGTTACAGTTTTCATCTTTATATTTTTTTATACTCACTTGAAGTATATAAAAAGAGTATTTATAATTTTTTAGCTCTTGGTAATGAAATGTAATCATGTTTATAGTATGCTAAACAAAAATATGCATATTGAGAAGTTTCTAACCAAATGACAACATTAATTAATGGATAAAATACATCATTTATTATTGTTTTCATTTACAATTCTTTAATATTTTTGTTTTATTTAGAGTACTTTTGAAGAAATATTTATACTATTTATGAAATTGTTTTATATAAATGTCCACTTATATGTGTATTTGTTTGTTTAATTTACATATCATATAATTTATCTCTTCAAAACAATTCATTTGTATTTTTTCTATGCATAAATAGCTTTATTCAAAAT
>RJWT010047639.1:0-11269 GCA_004365215.1 Cuniculus paca | reverse complement strand
ATTATGTCTGTTTATTATTATTGTATGTTTGGAATACATAATAAATACATTCACCTTGGGAACTGGCACATACATATATTGCATCTTAATTTTATTCCTCTTTTCCACCTATTCCTGTCTCTCCCCCCTTTTCCAGATCCCTTCCCATCTCTACAAAGTATACCTTGCTGTTTCTTCTCATCTCTCCTTTATTTTATTCTTTATATTTTTTATATTTTGTGCTTATCATAAAAGAGAAAACACGCAGTATTTAACCTCCTGTCTTATTTTACTTTGCATCCTGGTTCAAGATCCATACATTTCACTGCAAATGACTCAAATTTATCCTTCTTTATGGCAAAGTAGTACTCCATTGTGTATATACACTGCATATTCTTTATCCGCTCATCTGTTGATGGACATAGAGGCCATTGCCATGTTTCGTGATTATGGATTTTGCTGCTATAAACATGGGTATGAAAGAATCACTGCAATAAGATATCTTTAGCTCTTTGAGGAAGACACACAGAAGAGGTGTAGCTGGATCAAATGAAATTCTATTTTTAGTTTTTTGAAGACTCTTCATATTGGTTTCCATAACGGTTACACTAGTTTACACTCCCACCAATGCAGAAGGGTCCCTTTTTCCTCACAACCTCACCAGTGTCTGTAGTTTTGTGAGTCCTTAGTGGTAGCCATTCTTCAAGACATACAAACTGTCAGTAAGTACTTGAAAAAAAATGCCTGGTCATGAGAGAAGTGAAAGTTAAGACCACTTGGATTTTAAGAGAATCTTTTTAGTTGAAAAATTCTATCTCTTCCATGTTGGGAGAATCGAAAAAGATGAAGAATAAACAAGAGAGAACAGAGCAAAAGGAAAAGAAAAACCACAGAGAAAGTACTTAGAGTTTTGAGGTTCTACGTGACATTTTACCAGTTTTGCTTTATTTAATCCTCATATCACTGTTACGTGAGGATCGGTGTAAACTCCATGTTATGCATGAAAATGTTAAGAACAGACGAGATTTTTTAATGAAGCTCGTCATACATCCAGCAACCCACGTGTTGACCAGTCAATGTCGGGTCTGTGAATGTTTACCATACTACTTTGTCCTTCCCACCTGCCCTACTTGATTCCGTGTGACCAGGGATCCACTTAGATTTTTCCTCTCACAAAGTTTACTGCATGAACATAAAAGTAATTATCTTCGGAGGGGTCCATCCAGTGAGAAGTGTTTTCTAGAAAAGCTGAATTATTAGAAAAACGAAACATCCCTGAAGTTCAGTACCCATTGGGCTTACTGTGATCTGAGTGCTTCTATGTATCTAAACCTAATTTTTGTCTTCCCCGCTCAGTTATGCTCTTGACTCATGCTTCTGTCCAAAGCCTGTGACCCACTGACCATACCTTTCAGCTCAAAGATCCCTATGTTAGTCTTGGTGATGATCTAATAAATACTTCAACCAGAAATATAATTTCCTGATCCCAGACATCGCTCACTCAGGAATTGTATCATTAACATGGTCCATCTCCCAAGCTACCAGCACAACTTAGTCATGGTCAATGTCAATTTCCTTACTTTTATTAAAGCCAGGATTTATAAGCGAAACCAGGCAGGAAGGCAGGAAAGAGACAGGAAGGAAGAAAAGAGGAAGGAAGGAAAGAAGGAAGGAAAAGGGAAGGGAAGGGAAGGGAAGGGAAGGGAAGGGAAGGGAAGGGAAGGGAGCGGAAGGGAAAAGAAAAAAAAAGAAACAGGAGGAAGTAAAATCAAATTTCCTGTATTTTTTTATTAGATTGTTTTCCTTGCTATGAATTTGTTTACTTTTTTAAATCACAGAGCTTTTAGAAATTAAATCTTATACGCCAATTTTATTTCCCTCACTACATCGATGCAGAACCTTCACCAAAACCACACAATTAATGGCAGTGCTGAGGTTGATCTTTTCATCATCTATCACTGTGTTTTGCCTCTATTATAGCTGTGTTCTCAGAAACAAACCTGAGCTATGTAACCCAAGGTTCATGATGTAGATATTTTTCTTAACTACTTACACATTATAAAATATATTACTTAATACAACTTCTTAGGAAACTACCACTTTATTCAGTGATATCAGTTGATGCTTCTGATTATAAAAGTCTCTTAAACAAGAAATAACTCAAGCTAAATCACCAGTATGTCTCTTTTGTGAATGTAAATCTTTTGTCACTGGAATTTTTTTTCCCCACTGGGAATCAAACTCAGGACCTCACACTTGCCAGGCAGGTGATGTGCCACTGAGCTACACCCACGGCCCTGTCAGTGGAATTCTTAGTGAACTTACACATAGGGTCAGTTTCCCAAGACCTGTAGCCATTTAATAAGACAGAAGACTTCCAGGATTTCTTTTCTTTCCTAAATTCTAAAATATAATTTAAAATGCAATATGAAGAAATGCAGCATTTCCATCTTTAAAGCAAGCTAAGCCCTTTTCTATTTGTTAATACTTCTGTTTTGATGGTTTTAGTTTTCATACTAATTATGCAAACAAATAAAATGGAAAGAAAATCAGATCTTTGCAGGATGCAAGACTTTAAAATAAAAAAAAGGGTAGTTGCAAGGAGTGCTGCCCTGCTTCTTGCTTACTTTGTAATTAAGTAAGGAGAACCTCAAACAGAAGCTTTACCACACACACACACACACACACACACACACACACACACACACGCACACGCTGACATAAACTACCGCATTCCACTGTCATCGCGATTGTGAGATTTAGCTGTCCCCAGGGCAAGTAGAATGAGCTCCCCAGTTACTCATCTAGATTTCAGTGTGGCATCCTGACAAGTGGACACTTCAGTACACAAAGCGGCTCCACAAGTAAAAACCAGTTCCTAAGCGCTCTTTGCAAAGTCAGTTCGCTCTCCTAACACAGGCGTTACTCGGCACCAGATAGTCTTCTGTAGAGATAGATGCGACAGCGAAACCCTTCTGCCCACATTTTCTGAGATTTCTTTACTTTGGATGCCCTAATTCAGTTAAATACATTTGTGAAAATACTTTTCATGGTTTGGAAGTGTTACTATTTATCCTCCTTGCAATGTTACAGTGAAGAGTGATTCATATGCCACCCACAAAAAGCAAATGAGAGATGTGCAAATATTCCTTCAGTCAGAAAGTTTCTGAAAGTTGTCGTTGTGCCCAGATTTAACTATTTTTAATAAAAGATTTAAATGGCTTTGAACAAGGTCATATTAATATACCAAAGGTTGTATGCTTTCTGTTGGAATGATTCTGACTTGTTAAATTACTAGGGCAAAAGATTTTCTTTCGTATCACTGAATTATTTTTCTGTACGATTTTTTCCTGTTCAAGGTGTCTTTATAGTCTGTGGGAAATACAGATCTCTCTCTAAACCATTTTCTGGTTTCCTGAATTTACCTAAAAAATTGACTTACTTCAAAATTGAGATGGCTTTCTTATTCAAGATATTTGTTTCATATATAATTATGAAAATCATATATTGTCTTTTTCTAGTGTCGTTGTGGTACATACAAAAGAAACATGTTAATTCTAGGTGCCTGTTATTTTGTTTCATGAATTTTTATATTCTTTGTTCAAATAGGAGCTGTATCTCTATTCTTTGTCCCTGTTAATTTATTGAATTTTTTTCTATCACAAGTGGACAAAGTAGTCGTTTTTCTGTAGCAAGCACTATATCTGGGGGAAATAGTCATTTGGTATGGCTTTCGCACCATTGATCCCCAAATAACTTGGAATTAGACAAAAATTATGAACTATATTTCACACATTTGAGTTGATTAATATGATTTGACATTTCTAGACATAGGAATTTTATTTTAAAATGCTATCCCTACTTTAGGCTGTACATTCAGTTAAGCATTAGTTAAGGCAAAGGGCTCTCAAAACCTGTATCAATTCAAAGTTTAGAAATCATATAGACAGGACAACCCACAGAGCATAGTTCAAGTTTATTTTGCACAGAGGTTGATTATTTAAAATCACTAAAATAGTTATTCTTGCTGGCTTTTTCTCCATTTTGGCTTTTTTTCTAATTAATAACTATGGGGAAATTTTTTTAAAGTATGATAAAAAGCTTTTTAAAAATTCTTTGAACAACAAAAATAACCCCACTTCCATATGGGTGAAAAGAGTTAGTCTCATTGAAACTTAGCTCACTGCAACTGAGCTCAGTCATCTCCTGCAGCAAACTTCTACCAACACCAAGAGTAAACTATGCCTCTCCTATCTGTCCCCGTAAGATCTTGTATTTCTCTCTAATCATGGTAGACAATCTTCAAACCTAGCATAGTGCCTAGCTCGTAGTAGGTATTCAATAAATGTTTACAGTTGAACTGTGTATTCATGATTCTGAAGTAACTTACTACCTTACTATTAATAATCAATCTCCCTGTGTCTCTGTTCTTTCTGTCTCTCTGTCAGTCTGTTTCTCTCTCTGTCGGTCTGTCTGTCTCTTTCTCTCTCTCTTTTTCAAATGGTGTCTTGGTTTGTTGCCCAGGCTAGTCTTAAACTCAAGCAATCCTCCTGCCTCAGCCTCTCGAATAGCTGGAACTTTAGGTGTGTGTCACAATATCCAGCTTGAACTTTCAATTTCTAGATAACATACTTTGCTAAGCATTTATTACACATTGTTTTCTCTAATCTAGTGTTTTCCAATATGAATTCTTCAGGCCAACATCAACATTGCCTGGGAACTTGTTAGAAACATTAATTTAAGGCCCCACCCCATAATGAATGAATCAGAAACTCTGGGTTGAGTTTCTACAATCTATGTAAGTTCTTTGCTAGAAATAAGCAGGGCACTGCTAAATTGCCACATGGGACTCAAATGTGCGATCTTCCTGCCTCGGCTTCCCAAAGTGCTAGGATTACATGCATGTACCACTGTATCCAGCTCACAACCTATGCTTTATCAAGTCCTCCAATTGTCCTCAGACCTGCTAAATTTTAGAGAAATTTCTCTAATCAGAACATACATTTTGCTCCCTAAAAAGAACAGTATTACAAAAAATCAATCAGTGTGAAAATGAGAAAGTGTCTTGTAAAAGAATCAAAAAGATTCCCATATGTCTTCTAGTTCTAATCTACAGGCACCTTAAATTCAAGAGTGAAAACAGAAATGTATTATCCAACTTTCACTGCTCTTTGCTTGAGTTGTGCCAGGCCAAGTAAAGTGGTTGAATACAAGCTTGGAACATCAGGATTCAATAACTTTTTTCGCGCGTTAGAGTCTCTAAAACCCATCGCAAGTCTATTGTCCACATAAAGTGTTGCTGTTCTAGTGCATAAATGCTGCCATGACACAATTACATGCTTGGCGCATGGTACGGATTGTACATTTACTTGCACTGTTCAGTAGCAATGAAACAATTAACATTCCGATCCTGACGTGGTGCTGCAGAAAAGAAGACTTAAAACTTACCAGCAGCATTCTATTTCCCTAATACTGATCACAAGCCTGTATTGTTTCATTTTCTTCCCAATAGTAGGAGAGGCTTTCAAAGATCACACTGCTGGCTTTATATGATTTATTCTCAACAAACTTCTTTGAAAGAAGATTTTGTGTTTGTTGAAGAACTGTGGCCAGCTATGTATTGCTGTATATCAAGCCATGCTAAAACTTTTTGGCTTGAAGCAAAAATCATTTGTTTTGCTCATAAATCAGCAATCTGAGCAGTGTTCAAGGAAGACAGTGAATCTCTGCTCCACATGACAACCGCTGTACTGCAGCAGGACAGACCATGTCCCAGTGTCTGCTCCCAGGGTTGGTAAAATGTTTGACCTGAACTAGAAGTTCAGCAGGGTCCTTTGCTCCTGTCACCTGGTATCTCCACAGGACAGCCTGGCCTTCCACATGGCATGGAGTTCAAGAACAAACACTCCAAGAGTCACAAAGCAAAAGCTTCCAGGATCCTAAAGCCCTGCCCTGGAAACCAACATGGTTTCAGACTCATTATGTACATCACTTTCCTTATGTATTATGGTCAGAGTGGCCACACAATCTGCCTAGATCCAGAAGAGAAACAGCACCCCATCTCCTATTGGGAAGAATCTTGAAGAACTTGTAGTCATCTTTACTTTGCCACAAATTGTTAAAATTCACTTAGAGTATAATTTTTGAGCTTATGGTATTTCGAGCCTTCTTTGGATATATGTTTTTCTTTTAGGCTCTTTATAAAGGTGTTCTTATTTGAGAATTTAATCAGTGAAATCAAAAATTTTGCAACTCAATTTTAATATATTTAAGAATTTTTAAAAATAGCCAGGCATGGTGTAATGCCAGCACTCTGGGTTACACAGGCAGGGGAATACGAGTTCAAGTTCAGTCTGTGTAGTTTACTGACTTAGTGAGAGCCTTTCTCAACAATTCGTTTTAAAAATTATAAAGACTGAGGATACAAAGACTCTGAGTTCAATCCTCTGTACTGAAAAATAAAATACAATAAAAAATATACTGAAGAAAGCAAATACCTGCATAATCTACTAAAATTAGGTTTGTAACTGAACAAGTAACGATCAAACGATCACTGTGGGACATCTGGAAAACCTTGTCTGGATAAAATCAGATGAATATAGTGTATCTTGGAGTCAAGTAAATGGAATTCTTACCATTCAGTTATCACAGTAAAACTGCTTGGTTATATAAATACAGCTTGTTTCAGCCCAAAATAAAGAAGACAATGTATGCAATGTATTACAGAAATTCTTAAATTCCTATCTTTAATAAATCATAGAGTCATAATTTGTTTTTCTTTTTTTATTCTTCAGAAAAATTTTCCTCACTACTCTATACAGCCTTTGGATTCCAAACTCCAGGAAACATTTTAGACAAACTTTAAGTATTATTGAATATGCCAACAAGAACAGGATAATAAAAAAAAATCCTGTAAGGTATCATTGCATCCTAATTTTGAAAACATAAAAACAATACAGCAGTTTTATATTAACCATTTTGAAGGGAAAAAATATTTCACCCTCCATTGCCATAGACTTGCATCTAAATGTGTAGATCAGTTAGGAAAAACATCCTATCAGTGGTAAAAGTGTACAACCACAGCAATAATGTAGGTTTTCTGGTTGCTTTGTATTGGCTTCCATATCCATTCGGAAAGCTTTGAGTCAAAGCAGAAACAATCAACATGAGCTCTTTCAATTCCACAAATCCAGAGTCCAAAGAAAGTAAATAATTCCAAGGAGTAAATGAATAAAAAGAAAACATGACTCATACATCGGTAATCTTACAAAGTGACATTTGAGAGCTGTGCCTTATTTTAACGATGATTTTGCAGAATAGTAGTTAATCTGGAGGAGCAAAATCTGCGGAAATCCCTGCACAAATGCCTCAGATGCAGACCACTGCTTCCCTCTTCTGGCCAAAAGAGAGGAGAAGTTTGGTTTTCACTACTGCTCTGAACAGGGTTATCTGAGTGGTCAGGCCTGAAATCAGGTCTTCGGCAAAGAGTATTTACCTTGGTCCTCAGCAAAAGACTCTGCAAGGTAATTCAGACAGCGCAGATTAAAATATCAAGGAATCCTGTTGTAAGAGGACCCACTGAGCTTCTCACTGTAAGAATCTTTGAAGTGCATAAGTGATTTAAATCAGTGTTTGCCAACCAGCCGTCCAAACGGCCACAGTGGATCTCATGGCTCGAAAGTCACTGGGAGTTAATATATTTTGATTGTCAACTAAAATTATTCATAGATAGTGGAATGACTATGGGTGGTTCTCACAGAGAAGAATGAGAAATTACAATGAAAAAAACTCCAGAGATTTCTACTTCAGGTTCTAGAACAAAATGTAATTTCTCTTCATGACCTTGCTAAGCCATGCAAGTCTTAGGAAGACCAATAACGAGATTAAATCATCAGATTCAGACACTCAAAAATATTTCCCTTAATTGAAATAATTTAAATCTCCCAATAGCTCTTTCTGTTTTGGGCCACCCCCCATCTCGTTAAAAAAAAAAACCCAAAAATTATATTACTGAAAATGTCAAGAGAAAATAAACTCTTAGAAAAAGGCTTTCATCAAATGTCCTTTGCCTAATTTATATAATTATCAATCTATATGCATAACAGCCATCTTTATAGACAAATACCACTCCATATTTCATTCAAAGGAATGAAGCCTAGAATAATAAATTCTATTAACTTTCTGGACACATGTGCTTTGATATATTGTTAAGAAACATAAAAGAACTATGTTTCCTGATTTTAGAGTACCTGAACACAAAAATGCCCATATTTCATGTTTACTTTTAAAAATTAAATTTAAAATTCACAAAATAAGCAAATAAATGATTACAAAAGCAGTAACATTAACTTGGGCTAACATTCGAGGAATAATAATAAGGGACATGTGTATACAAGTTCACACAGAATCTTTTACATTTGGTTTAAACTTTCCTCATAATATGGAACTGCCCAGTTTCTCCAAAGACTCTGAGACAATTAGTAGTGCCAAAGCAAACTGCCACGACAAAAAGAGATTTTGTGCAATTAAAAAAAAAAAGGCAAGCTTTTCCTTTTTTTGTATTTTGCACAAAATACAAGTAACAAAAGTCATCATCATCACCATGCAAATCCAGTGACTTAGAAGTGACACTCCAGAGTTTTTCTTATGTTTTGTTTTGTAATTCTTTTTTTTTTTTTTTTGAGACAGGGTCCAGTCCGGTCTTGAACTCACTATGTAGCCCAGGCTGGCCTTGAACTCATGGAAACCCTCCTGCCTCAGCCTCCCTAGTGCTGTGATTAGAGGCATGCGCCACCACACCTGGTTCTCCCAGAGTTTTAGAATGCACGGCTCACACAACTGCACACATGTGGATGCCCTGTGACAAGCACTGCAAAGTGGCAATTGGAAACCCAGATGTAAACATCTGAAACATTCAAGAAACAGTTAAATTTGAAACAAGAGCACTTTCTTGGAGAGAGTTGTGCATATCCCACCCCAGCAGGAAAGGTGAAGTCTGTTGACTTCTTATTATCAGCCAGATGAAAGATGCATGAGTGGGACTGTGTGGAGACTGGTGTTCACAGTGGGCTAGTGCCTGACTCAAGTCTGAGAAACTGAAAGTGTGAGAATCAAGGACTAGTTACCATTGTGGGTAAATACTGCATTTTCTTTACTCAGCCATTTGTCGATTGTTACATGTAGGCCACTTCCAATATTTAGCTGCTATGGATTGTGCTACTAGAACCACTGATCCACATCCATATAATGGAGTACTACTGTGCCATAAAGAAGGATAAATTTGAGTCACTTGTAGGAAAACAGATGTGCATCCAGACCGTAATATTGAGTGAAATAAGTCAGACCCAAAAGCTTAAAATTTTTTTGTTATTTTTTATTTTAATGTAGTACATATAGACATTAATAAAGAAAATGTAACTTACCATACACAAGCTTAAATATTGCATGGTGTTATGGCTTGTGTTTAGATGTCCCCTCAAAGCCTCCTGTGGTCATAGGTGGTGCATTTTCAGAGGTGGCTGGATCGAGAGTGTATGACTCATTCATTGTGCAATGGTAGGATTAAGAGTGCTAGGATTAAGGGTGGGTGATTACTAAATCAGTCCACTAATTGATTTGGCACCTGCCCTAATCCTGGTAGCCTAGTAGAATATAAAGGGGGCAGAAAGAAGCTGCTAAAGTCCCTTGGACTTGTTGCTTGCTGGCTTCTGCCTGCCCTGCTTTGCTATGGACTGTTTCTCCTCTGCAAAGCCCCTCTCCCAGGCCACCCTGCATGGGAGCCAACTGAATACAGACTGAAACCTCTACAAATTGTGAGCCAAAATAAACCTTTCTTCCTTTAACTTCGGGTGTTAGGTATTTTGTCTCAGCAATGAGGAAAGTGACACATAGGTTTCTCTTGTATGAAAAATTAAAAATACAAATAAAGAGAAAAATAAAAGATAGATAATAGGAAACAAGGAGTTACATCTTTTGCAAAAGGGAAAAAGACCCAGAGATGGAGGAAACAGGAAGGGAAGAAAGGGAAAGAGGATGAAAAAAGAACTAAGATGCATTATATACAGGTACCAACTCACCACGAGGTATATAATCATCACACACTGCAAACATGTAATACAAAATTAAAATTAAAGAAAAGGACTGGTTACAGACCCTCCACAGTGCACCAAAGAAATGCTTTGTAGGGAATAAATGGCCAGGTCTTCCAGAATGTCTCTGAGCAAACAGTGACTGATGTCATCCCCATGAACCACGTGAGGCGCAAGAAACAGCCCATTGGGAGCGTCCCAGATGCTGAGCCAGGAGACCGACCCTCCTGGACGGCAGAGAGAAGGAACCTGGGGCTGATGTGTGATCAAAATGGACTTTCTCAGTTTGGTCTAAGAAACCCAGATGAAAGGTAGCCAGTCCCAGGGACCACTAAATCAGAAGGTGACTTTGTGCAAAAAGGCAGCCTTGTGGGGAAATGGAGGAGTCAAGCTGACTTGCACAACACCTGCAAACAGGAACCACTCCATTTAAACCTTTGTAGGTCCTATGTTAGGGTCCCTGAAGGAAAGGGAGGGACATGCTTGAATGACGTTAGACATGGGATTTACCACTAAACCCATTAAAAATTGAAACAAGATTTTTAAAAATATGTTTTCATGAATGAACATAAGCTGAAAGTCACTATTGGACTCGAAGTATGGTCCAGGGTCCAGCAGCTTTTACATCCAGGTGGGACCTCCTTAGAAATGCAGAAAACTCCAGTCTTACTACATCGTGTTTTAAAAAATTCCCCTACAAGTGATCTGCACGCACACAGAAGGTGAAGAAGTGCTGCAGCACACAGGGACTTTAAAGTGCCTATTAGCTGTCTGTCACCCTGGAAGTTTAACACTCCCGTGACTTCTACATTTCCCAATCTTGCTCAGGTCTCAGCACCCTGTTAAGCATGATAATGTCAATTTGAATGGATTAAGAATTGCCTTGCAGATGAGTAAGCACAGTTCTGGGTGTGTCTGTGAGTGACTGACATGCAGCCCAGCAATCTGAAGACCCACCCTGGATGTGGGTAGGAGCAACCAATAGGCTCGGAGTCTGAATGAAATAAAAAGGGAAAGAAGGAAGTTTGCACAGTTTCTTCAGCCTTCCTACATGGACTTGGACTAGAGACTCTACAGTGACCTTCCAGACTTTGACTATTGATGCCTCCTCGTTCCCTCTGGTTCTGCAGCTCTCATTTTCTTGGGCTAAACAACTTCCAGATCCTCCAGCTCTCCAGCACTAAAACAACCTTCATGGACTC
>RJWT010047638.1:0-11267 GCA_004365215.1 Cuniculus paca | reverse complement strand
AAATATGGGGGAAAGGTTCTGAAGTCCAATAATGCTTTTATTCTTTGATTTGATTGGTTTAAGTCAGTTTTCTACTATTTGATTACAATATGTGAGAAGATATGAACAGCTTTTTTGAAGAAAACAAAGGACATTAAGGTAGCCATTGTTGACTTCTTATTGTCTGATTTGAAGGCCTGTAATGCTTTTACTCTTTTGTTTTATCTGGTTTTATATTATTTTGTTTTGTTTGAGTTTATTGTCTGTGAATGTATGAACAACCATTTCAAAGAAAACAAGAGACACTAGGGTAGCCATTGTTAATCTCCTATTGTTATGTTTTGAAGACCTGTATTGCTTGCACTGTTCTATTCTGAAATGCTTTGTTGTGTTTAACTCTATTCTGTTTTGTTTTATTCTCTTTAAAATAAAAAAAGCCCTCATAAATGACTTCCAAATTCTTTTTAATATTTTCAGATGATTACTTATGAATCAAAAGTATCTGATATTTGAGGGACTATTTTTAATTTTCATATTTGAGGAACTATGAAAAGTCTAGAATATTTCTCTGATAAGTCCTCTTCTTTACCTGATCAAGGAGAGGGAAATTTTTGGCTAAACAGAAGCTTAGTGAAAACATCAGACTGAGTGATGTTGCTTAGAACCAGTTTTACCTCCAAAACAGATTTGTTCTCTTATCCTTAGACAACATATAAATGTCAATTAAGAAGGGAAAAGAATTTAGTAACCTAAAATTCTTATGAAGCATAGGAGAAAGAATTCACTAGTATGTCAGTTATTTTAAAAATACATCAGGATGTTTTTGTTTTTGTTTTTGAGACAGGGTCCCACTATGTAGTGCAGGCTGGCCTTGAACTTGCTTATGTTGTCCAGACTGACTTCAAACTCAGAGATTCTCCTGCCTCAACCTCTCAAGTACTGAAATTACAGCATGCACCACCAAGCCTGGCCTATATCAAGTTTTTAAAACTATTTAAATAAAATACTGTTGTGACTTGATTTTAGAGTGTCATATTCATTACTTACTTAAAGGATGAAATTTTATAATGTTCTTTCTTGCATTTCACTTAACTGATTTTCTTTTTCTGCCCAACATTATCAACTGCTGTTTTTCCTCTCTCATTTATTCTTTTTCTCTCTCACTGTTCAGATGGGTGAGTTGAAATATGGACGTAACATCTAAAAGAGTCAGAAGCCTTTGATTTTAATAGCTGATGAGGCAGAAGCAGAGATGTGGAATAGTTCTGTTCTTCAGAACTTCCTGAAAATTAGCAAGAATTGAGCTTATTGATTTAAAATGAATTCAGCATGAGTAAAACAGAGTAGGAAGGACTAAAGCAGACAATAGGACTATAGAAGGAGTGGAACAGGCTATAGGACTATAGAAAGAGTAATGCAGACTATAACAAAGATTCTTATTTGCTGAGTTGCTGATTAGAAATTTGAAATTCATGCTTAAATTTTCTAAATAAGTTATCAGGAAATATCTATAATCCCAAGCAGAGCAAATAAATAAAAATTATCACTTTAAATTCCTGTTTCTGTGAATGATTTGCTTGCTTCAGATAGTTAAATTTTTTTTAATCCTGTAGTTAAAAAACACTGAAATCTGGCTAATATACATGGCAGCAGCACTGTAAACTCTTAGCCATTCTTACTGTCTCTGGTACGCCTTTGGCAATGCTAGTGATTTTTTAAAAATAAGTAATTTCTAAGTATTTTTATGTAGTATATGTAATCATATTATTGGCTGGGACAAAATCTGAAACATTTTAAATTTCTAGATTCTTACCGTATGAGTTTTTAATAATAATTTTGGGTTAATTGACTACCTTCTTATCTAACTTAAGAAGAAATCTAATCTTTTAAAGAGTCTCTTTGAAAGTACCAGGAACCATGCTCATTTATACCTTCTGATCAAAGATTTCAGGTAATCTCAGAGGCTTTTGTTTACTTGCTATTTTGAATGTGATTGTGACTTTCTTTTTGCCCGTTAGGTGTAGTTTGGCATAAAAGGTATTTGAGGATCAGTAGCAGTTCACATTCTGACCGGAAGCAGAGGAATTGACAGCCATGAGTAAGAGCTCTTTAGCACAGCCAGGCTACCTCTGGCAACTGACTTAAACCCTCAATCCCGTCCTGAGATTCTTGGAATTCCTGCTTCAACTTTTAGCAACAACTACTATTTATTTTTAGGCCAGGAGAGAACAGTTGGCTAAAACCGTCACTAATAGGTAGTTTTCCTAGCCTCTGATTTGCAGGTGTAATTGATACTTCCTGGCCCAACCCCCAACCCCCACCCCCACCCCCACCCCCACCTCCACCCCCGCCAAAACCAAAAACACAATTAGATTGCTCTTTGGCAGGTTTTGGCTGCCAAATTCTATCAGATTACATTTTTAGACTGTATAATTTTTCACCTCCTCTCAGGGATTATCTCCTACTTGTGGCAAGCAACATGACCACAGTTTTCTAAATCTGTGTTTACTGATATATTGCTATTAATAAATGAAGTTCTAGGATTCAACAATTACATTTCTCAGAACACTAAAAACTGAACAATTCAGCAATTATTAATAACAACCATGAGGATGTCCATATCATCAGAGGAATCTATAGCATATGTTATGCCGAACACCACCCCAAGAGTTTAAAAGGATATGATTATTTTGCTACGATTTGCTAACATGATCTCAAAATTCCCACCAACCAAAGTTTTCCTTACTGCCTCCCTTGTAGGCCAAAACTGTAGTTCTGCAGTACCCATCTTTTGTTTTTAGGAACCAGGCTAAAAAAGTAGCCCTTATGTTAGTGTTATTGAAGTAAGAAAAGCAGAATAAAACACATTTCAATGGGAGCCTGTTTTTCTTAATAAACAGTGATATATAATCTATTTTTCCTAATTTTTTGGATTTGTTCCCTTGGTATATTTAGCTTATTCCTATAATCATGCTGAGAAAATTAATCCTTACCCATATCAGTTTTCTAACAGCTGGAGACATTCTGTCCTAATTCCTTCATCTCAGAGGAAGTGCTTTCAGTTAGCAGAAATCATATAACTAATTTAGTTAATCTTTCATAAAAGATCTATGCAGGGTGTTACTTTCATGGGAAAAATAACCACAACCCACTCTGGACACTTTATTTCATTTTTTTGAGATGAAATAAATGTTGAGAGATATGAATAAAGTAGAAGAGAGAATTCACTAACTAAAACATTAGTTTGCAAAATTATATTACAGAACATTAAATATGTGCCTGCATTTTTGTCTTAGTTGAAGTTAGCAGGAGATTAACAACTAAAAACTTGCCATTTAAAAAAAAGTTGTACTTTAAAAAGAGTTTGAAAGCCTTTTACTCTTTTTTTTAATTAATAGGATCATCACATTATAAAAATACAATTTTGCCATCAGTTAAACTGATTTGTTATTTGAACTTTATATCCTGTTTTCTCTGCCTTACGCAAGAACATCATGCAACTGTATATATGAGCCTAGTAAGACTGTAGCCAGCAATTAAGAGAAAAAATAAATCATTTTTCCTCATATTCTGTATCATCTTATTAAGATATTTTCTTACAGCACCAACCATTGCCAGAAAATATACTGTTAGTGGTCAGAGCAAATTTCACTGAAAGCTAAGGCATTTATAATACTTACCAAATAATATCTTCTATTCACTTAAAAGTAACAGCATCTTTATGGCTTAAATATCTAAATTTATTTTGAGAAAGGTTAGGGTCTTATAATTGCTGTGAAATATCAGCAATCTGCATGTGACTTCTGGATGCTGGAGGGAACATGAAAGAATTATAGGATACAGTCTTATCCACACGGATTTGAAACTCAACATTTCTATAACATCTCAACTGAGGAAAATCATTTCTCCCACTTTATCTTCTTTCATGCCAAGCCTTCCCAGCTGTTGAGAGTTTGCATGGCTTCCATCCAAAAACGTTTTGCTGTAGAATCAGCACATAAGTGGGTTCTGAAGAGGATCAGCCCACACCCTACAAGAACAGCTCCAGCACACGCTGCTCAACAGCTTTTTCATTGTTGTGCCCTTCAGAGAAGAAATGGAAAGAACTGCAAACCTCCCACTAAGCGTGTAGGGAACCTGAAGTAAATTTTGTTGTTAACAGTTTATGATATTTGTTTTGAGTTGGCCATACAACACGAAACCTAGAGGAATATTCTCGTCCTTGTGATTATTCACTTGTTATCTGTTGTAGGGTGAAAGAACAAGCCGAGAAGCTTTGATTATGAATATTGTTTACAACATTTCTTCAATCTTTACCAACAAAGGCTCCACGAGACTGGAGAAAGGACAATCTTTTGCTGAAAGTACTTGCTGTATGCATCATGCACTCACTACTTAGCATTCCTGTCCTTTGAGCAAGAAGTACGAGCAACTCTTTTCACCAAATAATTGTTACTGCTAAAAACAACAACAACAAAAAAGCCCAAATCATTTATTGAACCCTTTTGCAGGTGAAGGTAAAAAGAGTCACTAAACCACTGAGAATCACTATTATACTTAGCGTGACTTTTTTCATTAAGGTAAAAACATCATACTTCATAAATTACTACATTTGGGACATATTTACCAAATTAAGAGATGTTTCAACCAATTATAAATTCTTAAGTATTACTCTTATTATACTCAGATTAAACCTCAGATATTATTACCCATCCTTTAGTTAACAGGGATCATGTTCTAAAGATAAAAAGAACCATACCCTTTGTAAAACTTCAAAGCATCTTAGAAATAATTTGCAGTTCATTTTGTTTTTATTTATCATTCATTTTGTCCAGAAGAAGCATCTGGGAAAAGATAAATAAAACACAGTAGTGCCCTTGAAGTACTAATGACACTTTTAAAGTCATATTCACTTTAGTAGAATCATGTTTTCAAGAAGCGAGAAGAGAAAACAGGCACACTTCTCAAGGCTTTTTTAGTCAGTTGTCAGCCTAACTCAAGTTGTAGCCAATTCAGTGTCCCATATAGTTCTAGGTCAAGCATAGCAAAAGCATTTTAGGGACAACTTCATTTTCACAGAGCATAAGAACCAACAGTTTCCCATTATTACTCTACATAAATAAATTCCAAACAGATCTCTTCACACATACATCTCATTCACAGTAATCAATGCAATCAAATCCTATTTGGACATTAACTGTCTTAGTTGCATTTCTCTCATTGCTGAGACAAAATACTGAACACTCAAAGTTAAAGGAGAAAAGGGTTATTTAGTTCACAGTTTGTAGACGTTTCAGTCCATAGTTGACTCCAAGGCACAGTGGCACATGGCAGAGGGGCAACCATTCATGGCAGCAAAAGCAACAAGAGAGAGAATGGAACAAGCCTCTTTGTGTGCCTTATATTGTGTCCAGTCTGCCAGAATTATGGCAGTGCCAGTCCAATCAGTGGACTGATCCAGCAATCACCCACCCTTAATCCCAGCATTGTACTATAAGTCAATCACCCACCCTAGATTCAGCTACTTCCAAAAAGTCCCTATGACCTCATAAGGCTTTGTGAGGACATCTAGACACAAACCATAACAGTGACATAACACTATCTCGAAGCTGTGATATTGTGAACTGCTGTAAATAGTATTTTACAAGTTATTAATCACACACTAATCATCAGTAAGGTAATCAGCTCCTTCAAACACATTTAATATAAAGTGATAGATGTGCAATTTATTCACACTTGGTAAAACATCATTGCCTGTAAACTGAACCTCATGGAACATGATACTTGTGTCCCATTGGTTCGTTTTATGGCTTTGCCTGTGATATAATGTCATCCTGGATAAGAAGTAAGTTGTTCATGAAGTTCAAGTAATGAAGTAAATTTTTATTATTTGGTCATACTTTGTTTAGTTACTTTTCTCATTGCTGAGACAAAATATCCAACACCCAGAGTTTTATTTGGCTCATAATAGAGGTTTCAGGCCATAGTTAGCCAGCTCCAAGGCAGGGTGGCTTGGCAGAGGGACATCACAGAGGATAAACATGGCAAAGCAGACTTGGCAAAAGACAGCAAGCAGCAAACCCTCTTTCAGTCCCTTGTATTTTATCCAGGCTACCTGCCCTTCAGGGGTGGGTAGCATTGGTACCCAGAGTGGGACACCCTTAATACTACCCAAACCAATCAATGTACTAATTTAGTAATCACACACTCTTCATCCTAGCATCACACACTCTGGATTCAACTACCTCTGAGAAGCCCCATCTATGACTGCAAGAGTACTTGGGGGGACATCTAGACATAAACCATAACATACCTGTATCACATTTTCACTCTTCCAAAACAGTATTTTTAAACTCATCAACTGCAAATGACCTTTCACATTATCTTCTTGGTATAGTTTTCCAAGTTAAACTATTATATGCCATAAATGAAAACATTTTAAGTTCCTGTGGTAAGTTTTTAGAAATACAGTAATGTGTTTTCTTATTTTGATCTATTATGAGGAAATGGAGAATTCAATAAGTATTTCACTCAGTTGACATTTCATTCAAGGCTAACGCACAGGAAGAAATAAGGGTTTCTGGTTGTATCAATAATTCAGAATTTCAAGAGATTCCATAATCAGTATAAATTCACAGAGAAGTCTTACTTCATTATGTGAGACTCTACAAATCATTGGAAAGTATATTATCTTTTTTTTTGTACCGGAGATCAAACTCATGACCTTAGGCTTACCAAGCAAGCACTTGAACCGCTGAGCTAAATCCCTGGCTAGAAAGTATATTATCTTTTATTGTGGAAAATACTTGGTGTTTTGCAACTTAGAGAACCAAATGAATAATTAAATAATCAACTTAATATTACAAATCGGTACCCAGTATAAGATTCTTGTTGAAGATACAAGCTATTCATAACCTCAGACCCTGAGGTTACTTATATGTGATATAGTAATGTCTGGGGAAAAACTCAACATTGAAGAGAACTCAACAGTTGTATTGTTCTTCAACTGTTATTTTGTTCTTATAATAAATTCTAATTAAGAGTAAAAAAATATACTTTGAAACCCTAGTCATATCTTGGTAAATTTTCCAAAATTAGTGCCGAAATGATTTTTAACACAGAAGAATGTATGCATAACATGGACGCAATGCCTAAATTTATGCCTCAGGTTTAGTATGATGACAGAACTTGTGTGGATTCTCAAGCACCTCGCAGATGTTGTCACTTCCTTCTCCCAGACTGCACCCCATTCTCTTACACCTGAAATGTGCTGCAACGACCCTCACTGTTAACTTGGAACATTTTAATGATTACAGCATTAAAGTAATAGAATTTAATATTTAAGGTGGAAAGACACGCTAAAAATATTTCTGAATCTTTTCCTTTTGATATAGATAGGGTACATTTTATAGAAAAGTTCAGCATGCCTTACCTTAGTGTACTCTGTACACTGAGTACTGTTACCTCCTTCAGAAATGCCACATTTCAGCTGGCTAGGCATGAATGGCATACCATTTACAACTTCTGAACAAAATGTAATAAAACGCTAATAATATTATCTTATGGATTAAAATATATTAACATAAATTACTTTATGTTAATCTTTGAATATGAAATTATAGATTACTCTTATTTTAATTTAACTTTCCAGCTTTAATTCGTAACTTCGGAGTATTGATATTTTGATACATTTTCCCACAGCTGAAAATATCAGCTGTGTTAACTAATACAATATAAATGTTCAGTCTGCATTGCCTAACGTCTATATTTTGAGAACTTCAGCTTCCGTTGAATAAACACACTCTCAGTTATTTATGATCATTAACAGATACACAATATTATTAATAACATTGAATATGAACTTTACTATTTTTACTAATTTCAGATTATATTCTAATGATGCAGGCCAGGAAAATAATTTTTGTATTAAAGCATGCTCTTCTCCCTAATAGTTACACCAGTTGCCTGCCTCCACTTGGCTTTCCTGTAATTATTATAGTGCATCATCACTTCCTAAACATACCATTTTTAAATGGATTAGGAATAAATTAGAAACGTGGTGATACATTTTGTGCAAGTTGCTCAAAAAAAATTCAAACCTAGGTTCCCATAAAAAATGACCACACAAACCCAGAACTTCCACTAACAGCTTCTAAAATTTTTAAATTAATATGTATATCACTTATTTTAAATAAATAGTTAGTGTCTATGTTTTGTTAAAAAAAGCATAGTTTAGCTGACAGTACAGTTTTAACAGTTCACAACATAATGTTTATTGTGTAAACACCGACATTTAAATTAGATGAAATATCGTGAGTCTATCAAAGTTTGATATAATATTACCAAGTGAAGTCACCTCACTTTTTCTTCTATTTCTTGAACATTTTAAATAGAATCAGAGTAATTTTCACTTGTGTCCTAACTTTAATAATCACAAACCCTGTGCTAGAGGTTAATAAAAATGAATGATTACATAGAGTAAGGAGGTATGTGATTAGAAATTCTAAAACATATGATTTTGTGGTTTGCGGTTCATTTGTGCATTCAGACACAACATACATAACAACATCTATGTTTCTAAAAGAAAGATCTTATATGTGATGGCTTCTGCGATTTACATCAGATGAATATTTACATCTTTAACTTAAGAACAAATTAGAAGTATAGTGAAATCTGTCAGATTTGGTATCTTCCCCTATTTATATATTCAAGTTTTAAAATTTACAAAATGCTATAAATTAAATGAATTTATTGCGATCAAATTTCTTCTTAAATAAGAGTAAGTTACCATCAAAACTTATTCTTTATACAAGGTTAGTAGAATGTTAGACGGCATGCACATCTTTACACTGTACATTGCAGTGTTCTGATAATAACGTACAAATTCTATGTTATTTCTAAGAACTATGATGCACTGATTCCTGACTCATATCTTTGCTGTAAGTGGACTAATGACACAGCAACAATTAGCTGTTTTGTTGTGAGTAAATTAGGATATTTGGATAGAATGAAATGTCATTTTGTACCATGTCCAAGACAAGCCTAACGCCCCTAGGCCATGAGTTTCCTTGTTTTGCCAATAGATGGCGCACACACTGCTTATAGATTTATTATTTAGCAGTTTACCTACAGCATGGCTCCATTTTTTAGGATTTAAGAGTAATGCTTTTATTTTTAAACAAGCTAAGCTTTACAAGAGAAACATATAAGTGTCTTCCTTTGTTTAAGAAATCAATCATCTGTCAATTATTAGAGTAATGTAAGTCATATCAATTTTTATGCCATGCAGAAAATGAAATATCATGCTGAATGTACTGTGCACACGCTTTTCATATTCCTTTATAGAGAGCACATAACAGCATTCACAATCCAGCTCTGCAGATCAGAGCCTTCATGATGTACATTTCCATAGCACTCTTAGCTTATCTCAGGGACTGTTTTCACACTACTCATTAATATTTTAAGAATAAAGAATTAATCATTAATAAATGATTCAAATTTATTTTTCAACATGTTCAAATTTCCTCTCTACTTTCTTGATGCAGATAAATTGATTGTAATGTGTTGTTATTGCTTAATTTATTGATCCCTTCAAAAAAACACCTGTTATGGAGAACACTGTATTCTAGAATGGAATTGTTCAAAAGTTGGTTTACTTCCTCTGCCTGAACCCTTGTAACAATTAGAAAACAAGATTGCTAAATAATGTACAAATTCTATATTATTTCTAAGAAACACTCCTTTTGTTAAATCGACCAAGCAACAAATTATCCATAAATGTGTGTATGTATCAATAATGCTCAAGTTTCCTGAGAAGCATTCTCTCATACACTGTGGTATCAATGCAGAGTCATGTCACGTGTACACCATTCAGTGGAATGATAATCAGAGAGAATTTGCCTCTAAAAACCAAGTCATTAAAGTGCAGCTTTCACAAGTATCATCAGGCTTTATTACAATATGAAGAATCTCTTGCTGTTTAACTTGTCAGGTGAAAACACACAGGAACTCTCCTCATTTTTCAGTATCTTTAATATCTGACTCATAGATTTCTCCTTAGCTTCTCTAATTATACTTGGAAATTCAGCACTGATTCATTCAGGTTCTTTGATCTCCTCGGCTTCTATGATTATTTCCTCTTGCATCTTGTCTTCATTTCTATAAGCCCCACTTCAAAATATCTGCAGTTAAAATATCTTGCTTTGATAGCACATTCAAACTTTCTTGTTCACTTACTGAATTAATCCACTCCAGCTGCTTGTCTAACCTTTCATAGGCTTCAAATCATTGAACTCTACATTTCCCCTCTCCAAATTGGGCTGGTTTTTTGACTTCTCTCCACATCCCTGTCCTTACCTCCCTCTTTAACCAGCCAACATTCCTTGGATTCCTTGGATGACTCTGTAGCACTATGACCAATGGTTTGGTAAGGCCCTGGTCCTCCTTGCTTTCCTTATCCACTGACCCACTTGCTGGCAAACCTCCAACCACAGTGAAATCCAGTACATTCAGTTACCCAGACCCTTAGCAGCTGTCAATGGCTGAAAAAAAAAAAACAACAAAAAAAAACCTAAATCAACTGTGTGAACAGATCTCATTTTAAATTTATATTTACAAATTTCAAGAAGGCACTGTGCAGATGTAAAGATGCCAGTACACTTTCAAAGCTCTTAAATTAACATTTCATAACTTCTCTTCTGTCCATAGTGTTCCATGCCATCTCACTCTGCACTAAAGATCTTACATCAAATATCATTTAAAATATTTATCATAGGAGTTGACCTTGTCTTATTTCAACTAGTTCACTAACCTATCTGCTTCTGAACCCTGACAGTGTGCCTTTTCTCTTATATATGTAGCCTGATATTCATTTTACCCATTAATCACTTTGGGCAACTGGACACCCTCTCTCTGTTATCAGGATTTTCTCACTCCTCAATGAATCCTAACAGTAAAACAAATAAGCATAACATGTTATTATCCCTCTATCTTTTTCAAAAAATTACCTTACATTTCTCATCAACCACCATCTCTTGTTCATTTTCTGCATTCTGTTTCTCAATAAAATACCTCAGTAGAATTTTCTACCTACTCTCTCACCTATAGTTTGCTCTTCATGGCATCCCAAATGACTTTCAATCCTCTTCTTCTATTTAACTGTTGTTTAAAATTTCTCTAGTTTTCTTAGTTATCTTTCCTTTCTTCTCAGTGTGAACTATAAATTGCAATATCTCATCTTAAACTTTTACATTGTTATCTTTCCTTTCCTCTGAAGGGCCCTTTATACT
>RJWT010047637.1:0-11267 GCA_004365215.1 Cuniculus paca | reverse complement strand
CTAAAGTTTACATAAATTAAAGAGCGAAATAAAATGTAAGTAATAGGAAGCGGGGAGACAGAACTTTTGCAAAAGGAAAGGGGACCAAGTGATGGAGAGGGGAGGGAAGATGGCGGGAGGGAAGGAGATAGTAAAAAAGAACTAAGATGTGTTATGTACATGTGCCAACTCTCCACAGTGAGCACAACCGTTACGCACCACAAACACGTACTAAAAACAAACAAAAAAGAAAGAAAGAAAAGAAGAAAGATAACTACAAAAGCAGAAGGGGATATAGATCAGGACTGCAAGTGGTGAGAGGCTCTACCTAGGAATAGAGACATTTCTTTTCCTTAACTGGAAGGAAAGCCTAACTCTGGCAGAGAATGGCAGGTTCGCTGGTTGGACGATGCTGCTTTGAGCTGATCACACTATTTTTGAGGTATAGCTGTTATCTGAAAACATGAACATGCCTAACTGGCCAGGAACATTACAGAAGAGAATAGTGGAGAAAGTGTGGGAGGAATTTGAGAGCTGCCAGAAATCACACCAGCACTTAACAGAAAGTCTAGAAATAGAGTAAAATACATATAAGAATTTAGTATATAATAAAAGTAGTCTTTCAAATCAGCAGGATAAAGATGAATTAATGAATGACACTGAGATATAGTTCTAGTTATTTGGTGGCATATGAAGTTTGATTTCTAGTGTACTCTTTAGAGCAAAATAAATTCTACATGGACCAAACTTAAATGCAGGAAATACCATTAAGTTGTTTTTCATGGGGAATGTTAAAAAATACAGTTTTGGCATGTTGAAGGCATCATGCAAAACTCAGAATCACAAATGAAAGACAGGAATTAAGTCAATTGCATACAATTTTAATTAAAATATGAAATAAAACATAAATATAAGAAATTAAGTATAATTAATTAAAATTGTTGCTGTATCAAAATATTTCATAAGCAAAGTCAAAAGACAAACTACAAAATAAAAAATAATATTTGTAAAATCTATTACAAAAAAAGAATCCTTTTCTTATCTAAGGACTCTTAGACTTAATAAGACAAAGATAAAAGACAGTTATATAACTGAAAAAAAACAGGTGAAATACTACACAAAGTTCATTTAAAAAAAGGATTGCCAATGGCCAAGAAAAGCTTGGAACAATACTCAACATCATTCATCAACTATGAAATAAAAATTAAAATAATAATATGACATAATTTTTCACATTATGAAGTAGTGAAAAATGTTAATCTAATTGGTGAAGGGGTACAGAAAGACAATTAGAAAGGAGCAGTTTGAAAATGTTTAATAGGAAGAAAAACAACACATGTGATATTTCTGACCTAGTAATACCATTTGTAGAAACTTAATTGTGCAGTGACTGATCAAGAATGTTTACTGTGACGTTATTTGTAATTAAAAAATTAAAACTAATTTTTATCAATAAAATATTACAAAATGTAATATTCAAAAAAGAATTGAATGAAATTCAGTTAGGGCACATTCATATTATAGAATAAATGTTATGCAATGATTAATAAAGGTGAGTCATAATATGTATGAATAATCTGAATGATAATCAAATATCTTAAAAAATTCAAGCTATGAAAACTTGATCTCCTGTGAGCTTAAAAAGTATTCCCATATGTTATATCTGCATAGAAAATATGTGGAGTATACCTGTTGAATTATTTCTAAGAGTTTTCTCATAACATTTAGATTAGGGCATTGGGATGATAATGGGAATACTTTAACACTGGTCTTCACTAGATGTTTCAAGTTAATTTCAATTCCACTGAAACAACAAGATTCAAAACCATTCGGCACTACAGTTACCCACCTAACAGGGACACTGCAGTTAATCTTATACAAATAGATATATTTTTTTAAATGACTGGATCTAAACACAATATTATAAATCATATGGAAATGGGAAAAGGAATTAAACTATCTTCTCCTTTATTTATTTTTTATTTATTTTGTACAACATGATGTTTCGATGTACATATAGTGAAATGGTTTTTACACTCAAGAAAATTAACATATCCATCACCTCACACAGCTAAGTCTACATGGGTGCATGTGGTAAGAGCACCTAAAATCTACTCTCTTAATGGCTTTTCAGTACACAATACAATGTTATTACCTCTTGTCCTTGGGTTATACATTAGATCTCTTGACTTATGCATTCTAACAAGTTTCTACCCTTTGAATGACATTTCCCATTTCTTCTTCTTTTCTCCTGGTAACCACTATTTTACTCTCTGTTTCTATGTATTTGACTTTTTTTTTTAAGATTTCACACATAAGTGAGGTCATGCAATAGTTTTCTTTCTGTAGATGGCTTATTTCACTTAGCATAATATTTAGCTGCACTGCTTCAAATGGTAATATCTAATTTTTTTAAAGGCTGAATATGTATAATTTCCCAATTTTTTTATCCACTTATCAACAGACACCTCGGTTGTCTCCATATCTTACCTCTAGTGAATAACGCTGCAGTAAATATGGGAGTGCTGGCCTGCGTCTGTGCAAGGTTTTGACTTCTTGGCTATATACACAGCAAAGGGATTGGCAAATCACATGATAATTCTATTGGCAATTTTTTGAGGAACCCCTATACTGTTTTCCATGATGGTTATACTAATTTACATTCCTACCAACACTGGGAAAGGATTCCCTTTTTTCTACATTGTCTTCCATATGTGTTCTCCATTATCTTTTTGACAATGACTATCCCAGCAAGGGTGAGAGCTCCCTTATTTGGATACTATACTTCTAACAATGCAAACTAAGTTTACATTGATTTGTGTATATATTTATTTCTTGAAAACAATGACATGCTGTTAACTCATTGAAGGCAACCAAATTCTCCAAGTTTTGGATACCTTGACTCAAGTTATATTGCTACAGATCTTTTTTTTAAATTTGAGTATTAGACCTTACCTTTATTCCTAATAAATGAAATTAAATAAATTCTGACTAATAATATACTTTGTCAAGATATTTTTGAATACAATATTTTTGAATCTGTGACACGGACACTTCACTGCCATTCACGCTTGCATTAGTAAAACTATTTTGGATAAGTTTGCTCACCCAACTGTGAAACCACTCCTGGAGATCCTTCGATGTTCTAGGATTATGTGTTGGATGGTTCAGATTATAATCTTCTCCATCACACAAACAGAGCCAGACAGGTTTCCTGTCTAATCAGAAGCCAAGTTGAAGCTGGCAGTTACAGCAGCCTCAAAGCAGGAGGAATAGCAGGAATACTAAATTCATCTCTGACTTTTTCATGTCTCTTATAAACGGATTTGGATTTTTGCCATTAAAACCTACGATAGCCTATCATATTACCAAGGACTGTGGATGAGTTCGTGCCCATTAAAATATGGGATACTTTGTGAATTTTATTTGAATTTCTTTCTGTTGCATCTGTTCATAACTTAATCATAAAAAGTTTTAGTTACTTCTCCCTCTTAATCATAACACTTTTTAAAAAAAATACTTAACATCACAATATTTCAGAAGTGGAAAAGAATGGAGTCTCTGGTCTCCAGATCAGTTTTTTATCTAAGAACGTTTAAATATGAAGAAAACAATTTTATAGTATCAACAGAATAATATTGAAATCAAGAATTTACTATTTATAATTAAGACTTGTGTGTGCTTAGTGACAAAACAAAACTATTCTATTAAGGACTATTCAATTAACAGTTTAGCCATTTGTAGATGTTATGAGAAAAAGTTTGGGTTTTATCTTTCAAGATGTATTTTTTTATGAAGCAGAATGACAACTGTAGATTATTTGATTTACTAAAAACCTCAAAGAAAACAATTCAACAGGGAAATAAGGAAACAGTAAACAAGAAAAAATTCAAAAACATTTTTTCTACTTTCCAAAAGAATTCTGCTCGTCAATAAAATTTTCTTTTCTTTTTGGTGCCAGGGACAAACTCACAACTTCACACTTACCAGGCAGGCACTTGAGCCACTGAGCTAAACCCCCGGTCCAATGAACAAAGGACAGACCCTTGGGATGGGAGGCCACATTTATTTTCTATCTTGTCTCTGAGTCACCCTTTCATCCTTCTCCTAATTCAAGTATCCTTGAGATTTCTGCCCCTTTCTCCTGTATGGTGCCTCCTCCTTTCCTACTCTCTCATAATAAAAACTTACCCAAATAAAGCTGTGATCAACTACATTTTTGAATGAATTTTCAACATTTGTCTTTGCTGAGATATGTGTATTTATTAATGGTTCTTAAGGAATACAGTTTATTGTTCCTACTAGTAGAATTGCAGGCAGAATTAGGCTAGAGCTAGAATCCCCTCCAAAAATTTATCCTTGCGTTAGAGCTAACAGTGCTTGGTTAATCGGTGGTAAAAGTTTTTCATTCAGGTTTGTAGAGCCATGATAACCGTTGACATACTCTTCATAAGTCGATTTTAAAAGAGAGAATTCAAGGAGAGAAATTCAGATTTAAGAATCTTCTGGAGGAAGTGTTGCTGAGTTGGGGTGTGGGGGTGGGGACGAAGATCCGTGGGCAGCACATCCTTGCACATGTGGGCTAAGAGAAAGAAGAGTAAGGAGCCTAAATGCTGAAAGGAGCACCTTGCCCAAAGTGCTTATGCCACACACGACAAAATGAAAGCCACATGCGTGAGCACCTGCCGTCTGACACATGGCCATTCATGGCAGAGGTGAGACTGGCACTCGTCTCCACATGGGTTTTGAATTTGCTCATTTATTCATCCATTCACTCATCAGATGTTTCTGGAGAGACTCCCGGATCCCAGGCCCCCTACACAGTTCTGGCCTGTGAAAGCCATGAAGAAAGCTGACCTAGCCCGTGAGTGTCACTGTGGATCACCCTGTCACAGTTGTGGGTCAAGAACTCCTCAGATCAGTGCACAAGAACCTGACCAACCTGTCCAACATGTCAGTGAGCAAACTTCCCCGTTGCCGTAGGATCAGCAGAGTGCTTAGTGGGAGCTTAGCAGGAGCTGACAGAAGTGTTTTTCTCACTGTAGGTTTCAGGGGAATTTCAACTCATGTCTTCCTGACTCACTGGAAGTTTAATTATGTATTAAGATGTTATGACAAGAAGACTAACTATCCAAGATTCTTCTGTCATAGCTGTGAGTTGAAAGGTTAAAGACCCTCACATTCTCCCAATCACCCAATAAATAGAATCACAGTAGAAATCTTTTTTTAAAAAAAAATTCAAGCATTTCGCATAATACACAATACCAAATTCGACCCTCCAACTTTGCGAAGATAGATTGGAGCAATATGGTTATAGCACAGTATCGTATGTGAGAGTAAGTATGAAGGAAAAACTTCCTGCAATGTGTGTCAGATGCACAAATACTTCAAAATAGATTTACATACTGGGAAGAGAGAGGGAATATTCCCTGAGCCACTCTTATTTGTTAGGTATTAAAATAAGTCATGAGTTCAATCCCTGGTGCCGCAAAAAAAATAAATAAATAAAATAAAATAAAATAAAATAAGTGCTTTGTGTGTGCTATTCATCTTAATCCCACTCTATTTCCACAGTAGGGTATATATCCCAGCTAAGTCTTTTATTAGGTATTATATTTACTTGCAAATTGAGGGTACTAACACCTGCCTCTTAGAATTGGGGTGAGAACACACTTGGACCCAGGCTTGTGTCTGGTACAAAGTGTGATCATATAATATGGTGAACATTTACATTTTAAAATTTATTATAAAGGCACATGGCCATTAATCCCCCTCAAAATGCTTCACTTCACTTCAAACACACTCATCCCATCATTCTTGCTACTTTCTGAAGCAGTTCTGGAAATCCTCTCATGTGAGTGTCTTCAGTTGTGCTGTTGTGGCTGCCTTAATGTCCTGAGTTGATTAAAAAAGTGTTTTTTTCATGGTCACCAGAAACCCCATGGTGTCAGATCTGGTGACTAAGTGGATGAGTATGCACAATAATGTTTTAATTTGACAGAAATTGCTGTAAGCATTTCAATCAATTGATGATATCATGGCAGTCACAAAAAGACACTCACGAAAGAGGACTTCTGGAACTACTTCAGAAAGTGGCAAGAATGACGGGAAGAGTATTTTCAAAGCAAGGGAACGCATTTTGAGGGGAATTAATGGCAATGTATCTTTTACTGTGGTAATTATTCAAACATTCACCATACTGTGTGATCAGAATTCCTACATGGTAGCTAGTTAAGAAACAAGCCTTCTTGATTCCCCTTCTTTTGATAGTAAACACTGTTTATTTATGCATGGGTTGAGAGGGCTGCCTTGTAATCTGGGTTTTGATTGCCCCTTTTTCAGTTAGACCCAGCCCAGAAAGCCTAGAAGTCAGCCCAATCTATTTTCATCTGACTAGCTTTATCCCCCACTGCCATAGACAGGTGGCTCTATTTTTAAAATCCTTAAGGGCTTATTATATATATCGTAATGGAAGCTGGAGACCAGTGGGCATCTCTTCTAGTCATTTCTAGGGACTTCACTGCGAGAAGGGAGATGCATACAAATGCCCTCTGTATAGAAAGAAAAGCAAGTTGCAAGACAGTATGTCCAATATAATTTCATTTGGTGTTATGAGGTATCTATCTAATCCACTTATTTGTGCATGCACAGAAAATTATTTCGGAATGATGAACACACCCAACCATGTTTACTTTCAATGAATGAGATTGGGGATAGAGAATAAATAGGAGCTTTTTAATTTCCTCAACTGTACTGGTGCATTATTTTAATTTTTTAAAAAAAATTATCCATTGAATGAAATAGTCATCTAAAAACATAATAAAGAAAAATGTGTATTCAGTTTTAAGGGACCTGGGATTAGATATTTGAAACATTTTTTATACAGGTAACAGAATAATTTAGTCTCTCATTAACATTTTCTAACTATAAAATAATCTTAACCCTTTAGATAATTGTGTGTAACAAAATATCTTCTTTTAGATTGCTTGATATCTATATTAATATCTGAACTCATACAACAATTAAATTTGGTGTGACCATTTATATTATAGAACTAAGTCTTCTGCCAAGTAAGACTGGCTTATTAGTTTGATTGCAGGTAACTTACAAACCAAAAGGCACACAGAGGTAGGACAGCATAAGTACTTATTTGAAGGTACTAAGTTCAAAATAAAAATAAAACATTTTTATAATCAGTAATTTTTACAAAACACATACTTTGTGTCCCTAATGGTGCTATACATTTCTTTACCTATGCAGCCTCATAGAATTACAAAAAAACAAAATCATTCAATTATTATGGGTAGCTTGTTAAAGAGAAACAACAGAAAACTGGTTAATGGTAATTTGGAGATAACACTATCTGTTGAGTGCTCTTCCACAAACTCTGAGTTAACTGAGAATGTCAGTGTGCTTCTTTGTAGCTAAACAAAGCCTGCGCCTTGTGAGTAATAGAACTTATTTATACTTGATATCCTCTGAAAAGTGGTGGCACTTCAGCAACTGAAGCAGAAAGTCTTCTCTAATTCTTCCAGACAAAATGACACATAATTATCAGATAGCGGCACTGTTAATGCTTAAATACTGGCATAAACCTATGTGCTTGTGTCTGACACACATTGAGATCCACTGGGGGAAATGAATTTGTGCCCATGTCTTGATCCAGCTTTTTGGTGCATGGAGGACCTTTGTAAATATCCAGGTTCCGGGACCTGCAGGGCCAGGTCATTTTCTGAGGCTGCATGACAAGAGTGCAGTTATGCATGACTTTGCTCGTTGCCAAGAGTTGGGCCTGCATTACTTGCTTGTCATTCTGTGTATTTGCCTTTGCATTTTGGGTGAGTCATTGCCGTACTTGTCACCAAGGCTTCTTGAGGTGAAATTCTGGATATGTTTTTCTGTCACCCCAGAAACTCCTACTGGGTGAGTCTACTTTTAATTACGCTGTTGTTTTTTTTTTGTTGTTGTTCGTTTTTTAATTTGTAGATACCTGAATATGTTAGCTTTAAGTCAAAATGTAAACTGTAGCTATCTTTTCATAAAGCCTGACTTACACGAAAGTCTGGAAAATAGTTGACAAATGTACATGTGATCTCCATGTCAACTCTCATTCACTACCTAACACACACACACACACACACACTCACACACTCACACCCCCCAACACTGGCCTTGGTTCACACCCTTGATTGATTCTGGTGTGTGAGATTGATCCAGGCACTGCTTCTCTCCAAGCGTCTCTTTCTTTCTCTGCAGAAGGAGGCTCAGGTCTGGCAGAGGCGTGTTCCCTGCCACTGCCCCTCAGGTGCCCTTGAAGACATCACCAGTGGAATGCTGAACTCTTTCCTAAGAGTCTCGAAGTGGCTATGGCATCTTGGATACAACATCCTTGATGTACATCCTTGGTGGTGTAGGTGACACAATATCAAAATTTCACACTTCTAGATAATAAAAGAACTGCTGCTCTTAAAAATTCTCCCTAATGACCTAGATTTGTCCCAGTTATCCTGGTATAATCTGCACAGAGGCAGCATTCAGAGACTTTAAATGAATTTGACAATATTTTTATGAGACTGACCTGGAAATCGTGGGCTGAAATGCTGGTTGAACCTGTGGATGGGACTTGCCTTAGTAGTTTATTGCAAAGATGACAGGTGACGTTTGGGAAATATTTTATTTACTTTGTTAACAAATATTGTAACATTTGCCCACTGCCATGCTCTCTTCTAAGCATATTTCAAATATCAACTCAGTTGATCATCAGGATAGCCCCTGTTAGATGGGTGCTATTAACACCTTCATCTTACAGATGATGAAACCAAGTTGTAGAGTGCTTAAGCAACCTGCCCCCAGTCCACAGCTGGTCAAGGGTGGAGTCTAGCTCAACTTATCATTCCACTCTTGGATGAAGTCCTTAACCACTACCCTCCTGTCCCTTTTTGCATCGTGAAAGTTCAATAAGGCCTGACCTGTTGGGGTCCATTCTGGACAAGACAACATGTTACCCTCTCCCAAAACCACTATGGCTATAATAATAATGTTGCTAGGATTAAATTCAGTAATACATGCAGAGAGTATAGCTCAGTGGTAGAGTGCTTACTTGTCTAGCATGTGCAAGGTCCTGGGTTCAGTCCTCAGCACTACAGGCAAACAAACAGACAAAATCTATGTGGCTAAATGATGCTTGCCTTTTCCCTAAAGAGAAAAAGCTTGATGGGAGCAGATGCTTTTAGCTGGGTGCAGTGGTACAGGCGGTTGTGGCAGGGGGATCACTGAGCCTGGGAATTCAAGGCCAGCCTGGACAATATGGTAAGACTACATCTCAAAAGTAAATAAGTAGGTAAATAAAAAAGCAAAATAATCCACACAAAGGATCTGATTAACTGAATAAGTGCATAATCCAAGTGCCTGTCTTCCCTTATAAGGAAGATAGCAAAGATGCATTGAGGACAAAATCACAGAACATGATTTTGGTATGGCTAAGATGTTTTTATGCTGCATTCTGAAATGACCTTTTATTAAAAGAATCAGTAGGTGTCAAATAAATGACTATAACTAATGACTTAGAGGAAGCAGGAAATGACAAGAAATCGCTAATTGCTTAGAGAAATTTAGAAGTGAGTTTTGTGTATACATTTACTTTATGGTAATACTCTATGAAGCCACAGGTTTGCTGGACTTTCTGAGCTAGAACCTCTTCCCCCACTCACCCTTTCATGGTTCCTCTGTCGTTGAGACACCCAGATTTCTTTTTCTCTGACTTGATGCTTACCAAGGGTCTCATTGCTTCAAAACACTATTTCATTCTTTCCTCCCTTGGATGGTGGTACCGAGGTCCGAAGAGCTCGATGAGTCTCCCAACAACAGGAGAGTTTCTTCTGAATTCATTCTGGCCTTGCTTCACTCAAATGCCTTTGAAAGTACTCGGCAGCTCATTCTGTGAAGGGCACTGTCTATTGACCGAATTCCTTCCAAAGTGGTTCTGAGTACAGGACATCTAATAATGCCTGTTTAACAGGTTAACTGTGAATTTGTGGCTTCCACACTGGGATATTAAAAGGAAAATCACAACCTCTGATTCAATTGGGTAAATCTATGTATGCATGTATAACCTGTGAGGCAAAGTACACTATCCCAAGGACATTAGAGAAATAATAAAATATTTATTTCAGCCCCTGAGTACCGACATCACATGTTTGTTACTTCATGCTTATTTTTAATTCAAACTGGCATTATAACTTAATCGGAAACGTGAACTGAATTTATTCTAGGGGGTTGAGGTTTCTATAAAGGGAAGATGGTATGTGTACCAACAGTGTAATCAAGATCAGAAGGTTTTGATTTTTTAAAAAAATCAACTATGTGCGATTGTGCTCATCAAAATTGTTCTCGCTTATTTCTGTTTAAACCCTAATAAGTATTGGAACTTCGTCCTATTTCTGGAGTAGTCTTGCCACTGAAACAACTTCCAACGTTTCCTCCTCCAAGGCTCAGTACAGAAAGAAGCTTTCTTCAGGAGCAGTTGCCACTTAATGACCCAGCCCAGTGCTGATGAAAGCATCTCTTCAGTTTCTCCCTCTATTCTCTCTGCCTTTGAATCAAGCATGCTAATGGCGTCTACCTGAAAGATGGTCACTTCAGACTGCTTGGCCATCTTTTAGCTCCTGGACTCCCAGCGTTTCATCTTAATCTGTCCCGTAACGCAATCTGACTTTCGAGTCTTACTGCAGTCCTCCCCCGGGAGCCTGGGTAGAAGATAGTAGCAAGACAATGGCAGCAGAGTCCGGGATTCTGGGATTCCTGTGACCTTGTAGGTAGCCGTTTAAGTGATAGATTTGCACTGTTGATGTCTGAGCACATTTGTGATCCACCCTTCGCCCCAGGCATTCCTCACCACACCCAAGGGCATCTTTTCACCAGGTCATTCTGTGTGATGAACCATTTCCCTAAACGCACAAACCTTCAAATATTCCAGCAGAGACATCTAGACCAAATCAAGGCTTTTCACTTGAATTAAGTCATGGGAGTTGGAAGAGAACTCACTGTTTTTCTTTTTTGTTTCACCACTCTGGCTTGTGAAGCCACCCTTCCTGGATTTCCCTTGCTCTCACCACCATTTCCTTTCTTTTCTTTTCTTTTTCTCCCCTTAGAGACAGAACACCCATTGCTGGTGGAAAGCAACGAGGACTCCTCGCCGCGCGGCCTCCCTGCCGTCGTGTGGCCTGTCAATGGCCAGTTGTTTCTGCTTAGCGTGTGTGCCATGGGGACTCCCTGCAATTACCCTTTCC
>RJWT010047636.1:0-11283 GCA_004365215.1 Cuniculus paca | reverse complement strand
AGGTTGAGAAATGAGGACAGAGATAGAAGGAACATGTTTAACTGCTCTCTAAAGGCTTATGGCAGTATTAGTGAACTTTGTCACAGTAGTTTTAGAGGATGGAGTGCTGTTCTTGTCATGAATAGGCAGCACAAGTGTCAGAACCTGACCTCAGAGAAGCTAAGATAGTCCTACAAGTCATGTGATTTCTCAACTTGGCCACCTACTCTTTCTGTAAAACTGTTAGAAGCTAAGTACTTAAATTTGTTTCTGAAAGACAACATCATTTATAAATAATAAATTTTCCAAGGTTGAAAAAAAACAGGCTGGGTATGATTTTTACTGGCCAAAGTGTTTGAAGTACAAAATACATTTTTCTAACTAGAGATTTTGTTTCATAGTTAGGAAAGGCAGGCAGGGATATAGCTCAGAGGCACAGCACCTGCCTCACAAACATAAGGTTGTGAGTTTGATCCCTGGTACAAGAAAAAAAGAAAAAGAAAAAGAAAAAAAAGGCAGCAATAAAAAAAAAATGCTTGCAAGCCAGATGTAGTAGTGCATCGCAGCTTGTAATCCCAGTGCTCAGGAGGCTGAGGCAGGAGGATGGCTGCAAGTTAGAGGCCAGCCTGAGCCACATATTGAGTTCAAACCCAGCCTGAACTATATAGCAAGCCCTTATCTCAAAAAATAACTTAAATTTAAAAATGCCTACATAGTTGCATACCCTTAGACAGAATTGCAGTGAGGGTGAGTTTCAGTCAAGCATGATGAATAAGCTCAGTGAATTGCTGAATAACGTTCTATAACCAAAAAATAATGTATATGTTTGTGCAATTAAAATTCAAGAAGGTAAATCCCATGTAAAGTGTTACTACCACTTTTAAGAACAAAAATTATACCTCACTAAAGATGTAAAAAGTAAAAATAAGAAATTGAATGTCTCATAAATGTTTCATGTGTTGTAACTATATTAATTTTATTTTTACTTGTTTTTTTACTTTGTTTTTGACTTTCAAAGCCAAAATTATTCTTGATTGTAAGTTGTGTTTTGTTTTGTTTGTGTTGTGGATTAAAGTTAGGGCCTTGTGCATGCTAGGCAGGCACTCCATCTCTGAGCTACCACTCTAGCCCATGTATGTTTTGTCTTTAAATAGGATATATATATATTTACTCTCCACTTTTTATTTTGTGTTACCCTTTTTTATATAGTCTTTTATCTTCATCTAATAACTGGTTGACAAAGTACATTGTTTTCAAAAGTATTATGCTATGGGATAGCCAAAGCCATGTTTTGCTTTTCTACCTCACATATGACAACCTCGAAGATAATACAGTCCCACAAGTTGGTTAATTTTTGTTCTACATAGGGATCATGCCTAATCTTTACAGTTAATAATTACTAAATGTCAACTTGTACCTCAACAAGCTTGTCTTTTATTATAGCTTGTGCACATTTTTTTATCCAGAAAAAAAACTGTATCAAACATTGACTACATTTCACTTATCTCCAGCCTTTTCTATAATTATTTCCTTTTGAATCCTGAATTATCTCTTTTAACAAATAACTATTGATCAAACATTAGATTTGCAAAGGCAAGTATTCATATATCATATACAATATTTTTTGAACTCCTCCTGTGATGGGCCCAGTGCTAGGTCCCTCAGGACCCTGCCCTTAAGTTGTTCACTGCCCATGTGTCAAGGGTATCATTGAGCACACAAGGTCTTTAATTGTAAGGAATGTTGTGTCGGAGGTAACCAGAGGGTTGTGGGATTTGAGACTTTCAATTTCAGGTGGAGGCATATGCAAGGATTTGCTTCACAAATCCATTTTTGTAAGAGAGGCAAAATTAAGGGAGTTCTTTAAGTGGGAAGTTACAGAATATAACCAGAAATACCTGCAGAGAGGAATTGCATTTCATTAACCTGGAGAAGCACTTGTTACCTTGTGAAGTGTGAAAACATGGCCATCACTTTCAACAAGGAGTTATCCATGTTGTGTCATCCTTCCAAGAACAGTTAATTTGGGGAGCAGAGGCCGTAAGCCCTTCTATGGTTCTAGAAGCATCTCGGACTTAGGCTGCAAAACTCTAGAATGGCAAACTGTTCTGTTCTGTGAAGCTAACTCCTACATGAACTTATTACCTTCCTTCAGTTTACTTTTTGTCCAGGACCCTTTTCTCCCTTTTGAGTTTTGTTCCCTCATTTGAATCTCTTGTATTGTTTAGTTGTCCCCACAAACCGTCTGGGTTTTCTTTAATCCACAACCTCAACACTTCATATAAAGTTAACATTATGAAAATCACCTGTGATAAAAAACTCACTTTTTTATATCTTATCTTCATTGCCACTGGTGATGTGACCTTATTTGCTTACCCTCTTTCTTTGAGTTTTAGTCTTGTCATCTGTAGGGATGAGAGTACTACATAGGAAAAGTTCATAAGGTACATAAATATATAAAGTGAATAATCATTCCAGTGGTACTTCAGTTGCTTAGCAGTGGTCACTTCTCTACTACACAAGTTTGCATAGTTAGCTTTTTTTTTTATTTATTTGTTTGTTTATTTTTTGTAATGGGTATTGAACCTTGGGCCTTCACACTGAGCTATGTAGTCTGTCCGTCCGTCCGTCCTTCCTTCCTTCCTTCCTTCCTTCCTTCCTTTCTTCCTTTCTCTCTCTCTCTCTCTTTTGTTCTTTCTTTCTTTCCTTCCTTCCTTATATATTTATTTGTACCAGGGATTGAACTCACGACCTCACACTTAGTGGCTCAAGCAGGCAAGTTCTTGAGCCACTAAGCTAAATCCTTGGCCCTCCTTTTTTTTTTATTTGAGACAGAGTCTTGCTAAGTTGCAGAGTTGCCTTGTCTGGGCTTGAGTTTATGATCCTCCTGCCTCAGCCTCTTAGAGTGCTAGGATCACAGGCATGTGCCACCGCACCTGACTCACAGTTGGCTTTTAATCCATTTAGGCAGAAGGTTGCAATTTTTGAATTTTTGCATGAAACTGCAAAACTGCAAGGAAAAAGAATGTGAAGAGGAAAAATCTTATGATGTTCTATTGTTATGGGCATTCTAAAAATGGAATACCAGGCCTTGAAGAGTTAATCGCTGTAACCTTTCAAGCCTATCTCTGTGATGAGCTCCTTGCCACTTGTATTTTTGGCACTTTACTTTCCATTTTGGTGACTGTTTAGCAATAGTTTTTCTTTTTTGGTACTTTGAGCATAACTAAATACCTATTATGCAGGCATATCCATTCAGCAGGGCATTCCAGTGGGCTAGACTGTGCTAGTCATTGGAGCCCAGAGTTGTCTCAATTAATTTGAGGAACACAGGGAAGCAGCTAATATGAGGAATTCTGTAATGCTGTTATTTAGACAAAACATTATGAAAACAGCTGAAGTTTTAAATTTGCTCCTGAGTAGATCAAGAAAATAGGTTAGAAGTCAAGTAGGGCATGAATATTTACTTGACGAAGAAGAACATACCAAGCAAAGGAGCTTTTCTTATAAAAGCAGGTTAAACAGTTATAAGTAGTCACTATACAATCACAAGTCGACGTTTCCTTTTCCTCACCACTCCAGCTCTGAACTAGTAAAAAGACAAAGAGAAAACAGGAGCTTTTTCTTCGCAGATGTAGCTACTGTTGCCTTAATAGTGAAAAACTCTGCTTTATTTGTAGTGATTATGCCAATTCTTGAGTGTACCTCAGACTGTTTTCTCTCTACTTTCTTTCTTTTGATCACCTGCTACATGCCAACACTTTACAGACATTCTGTTTTAACACATACATTCTGATGAGTTAAGATTTCTCTTATTTTACAGCTGAGAAAACTGAGTCTCAAAGGAATTTTAAAAATTACCAGAACACTTAAGACACACACCCAGGAGCAGAGCCCTTCCCTTAACCAGCATCTTGCCAGCTTCTTCTCCTTTCATCCTAAAGCAAAGCATAGGGCTACCATTAAATGACTAGTTGGGTGACTGAACAAGCAGCTAAAACTTTCTAAATTTCTTCTCTCTCACCTAAGAAGTTGAATAATTGAGGTAGGTGAGTCTACACTTCCTGTTAGCTTTATAATGTCTTCCTAGGCTCCTCCCATCTATCTGGTTATGTCTGCCAATTGTCACTCTGACCAAGTACAGGCTATATGATATAATGAAGAATGTTCTACTGTACAGGTTGCAATGGAGTAACTACTTAGAGGTAATTGTTTTAGGAAAGTGGGAGTAGAAATCATCTGAGATGAGGCAGAAGGGAACTTCTGGAGGTGCCAGCCTTCCCCTCTAGTTCCACATGTTTTTTAGGGGGCTCGGTGTTTGTAATGTATTTTGAATAGTCTTTATTAGTGCATTCCAGGGTTTAAACTGAGTTGAAGTAATCTGATTTATGCAGGTCAAATAGACCTCTGCTTTTCTTTGCCAACATTGTAGGTGGAGAAGTTCTTTCCTTGAGATACTTCAAGCTAGACTAAATCTCTCACAGAGCTAAAGCTTGCCAGGCAAAGCTCATCCTTGTGACTGTTTTAGTTACTAATAGTTATACCATATTGCTAGAGGTTAATGTCCCCCTTCAGTCAAACATTAAACTTCCTCCATGTATCCTTGACCAGATACTGTTTGGTGGAGGAAAAAAAAAAGCCCTTTCTTTTTGGTTTTGTGTTTTATTTTCAGTCTACTACATGTTTAAGATATAATTCTCTAACAAATTTTAATTTCTTGAACTTCATAGAACTTTCATTGGCAACAACTTCTCATTTATGCTAGTTTGAGTTCTGGCACCTGAGAGGGTCTTCATTCAGGAGATTATGGAATGTCTTATGCATGTACTGTATTTGGAATAGACAGTTTGTCGTCTTCTCTTCATTGATTAGTCCTTAGCATGCCCAGAAAAAATGTCCTTTGTTGTTTGAGAATGTGCATGCTTAGGAGTATACGAACTCTTGTGCAGCTAACACTGATTAGTGTGCAAAGAGAGGAGAAGGCCAAGCCTGGTGGCGCACCCCTTTAGTCTCAGTCCTTAGGAGGCCGAGGCAGGAGGATCATTGCAAGTTTGAGGCCAGCCTGGGCTACATAGTGAGATCAAGGCCAACCTGAACTACTTAGGAAGATCATGTCTCAAAAAATAAAACCAAAAAGAGAGAGAGAAGGGGAAGGTCCTGAGGACAATGAATTCAATCATGGGGATACATATTATCCTGTTCGATTTAAAAAAAAAAAACCAAAACAGTAAGAATACTGAAATATGTTCTGCGTTATTTTGCTCTAAAAATGTCATCTCTTTTCCCTAACTTTCCTAACAGTAATTAATCACAAGCTATTTTATGTATCTAAAATGCAAGTCATTTTATATACTGAAAAAAGCAATGTAGCAAGTGACATTTTACAAAATTTAAATGAGGCAAATATTTGAAATAAAATTAGAGTTGGAAAACAGGAAGAGAGGAAGGTAGACTATTTCTTGACTTGTATGATTCTTTCCATATTTTCATTGTTAAGCTTCTGGCACTTAGTAGAGAATATTTTTGTTTAAAATCCACAAAACTGACCAGAGGAGAGAAGGGGAAATTTGATTGCTCAAAAGTTGCCCTACAAGATGGGATCAGTAAATATACATAAATCGCTGAAACAACCAGGTGTGTATGAGGGCCAGATAATGTCTGGATGAACCAAGAAAAACTTGCTTTGCTGCATGACTGGTGAAAGCATTGGTTCCCAACAACTCTCACATTTATAAGATTTTTAAAGAGACTAACTACATGTTGGGCAAGCAGCTGGGTAGTTAAAGCATTGGCTGGCTTTTCACATACTGGGGGCATGTGGATCCCTAAGAATGTCACACCTTGTCTATGCCAGTACATCAGAGTATCTCTTCGTGACACTAAATCTGACGTCATTGGCAGGTTTTCCTCTATACTGGAAGACTGATATTCAGAAGGGAGAATTTTTTTTCATATATTTCTCTTTTTCTGTGATTAGGGTATTTTTATGAGTTGTTTAAATTATGAAATAGTACTGGCAAGTCCTAAGAAAACTGGATCTGGATTTCATTTTGTCTCTTCAACTCTGTGTGATCTTGTGCACATTCCTGACGTGTTACAAACAGCTTGTGTCTCGAATGTGCAGTATCAATTTTCAGTGGTGAAAGCCCCAAAAGGAAACAGACTGATTCTTCCATGCATAAACAGCTGGGCAGTTGTGGATGGAATTAATTGCTGATATATATTGGCTGTGTTTTTCTTTTCTTGTCATTTCCTTTGCAGCTGTGAAAGTGAAGTTTGACTTGAAAACAGACATTTCCAGCAGTGCAAATCCAAAAAGTTTCAGGATGAGATTCTTCTAATAAGTATCCAGCTGGTCCCTTTGCGTTTTTCATTTTGGGGGTGAGATGAGGAAGAAAAAAGGATGGCAGCAGGTGATTCATGATTATGTACATGGTTGGAAGAATAACCCAGGCACTTGGACTAAGAGGAGTGTTTTGAAATGGTTAGTTTATCATATGACAAGAGTGGTCCCATAATCTAACAAAGGCTAGATTAATCAGCACACCTTTTCTGGGAGCCTAAGAGAGTGTGTTCTATTCTGTCTCTCGAAACAGTGAAATGTCCAGCGCTCTGGACTGATTTATTCTTTTAGTATTCAAAAGTAGCAGTTGGTGAGAGTAATGTAACAGTATGCATTATTAAAAAGAGAATTTTCCTGTTTTCCTCTCAAAAGTATTTTCCATTATTTGTTTTAATTTCTGTGTAAACAATTATATAACTTATTTTTCTATATTTGGATATTTTATTTAGAAAGCATAGTGCTTTATGACTATAGGAATTCAGTGAAAAAAATAACTGCATGTGTTTATAGAGAAAACATTATTAAAAGCATTTAAAAAGATTTTTAGATATATATATATGATATTTATCTTATGGACTATCTTATTTGGAAAAAGTCATGGAAATTTTTAAAAATTCTAGTGAAATTATTTGAAAGCAGGTAATTATAATTTGAATTGGATAATTTTAGTATGCATGTTAGTGCTTTTCATTAAAATAATTTTTCTATGTGTACATTTTAATGTCCTACCAAAGCAAGTCCACAAATTATGTCCTTTATTTTTGAAGGCAATTTTTGCTAATTGACAATAAAATGTTGTTGTTGTTTCTGTGTTGCTAGAAGTAGAATATTGGTGAGGAGAGAAAGTAGGTGATTTGTGTTTATGTCCAAGTCCCCTAAAAACAGGTCAAAGTAATGTTCTGGAATGAGCAATGTTTTTGACTCCTTGAGATATGTAAAAACTGCTATTGCTAAACTTAGAAGTTGGCATGGTTGGACTTCCTTTATAACAGTACACTTCCACTTAACGTTCTGTCGGTTGAGCTGTGTGATCTAGCTTGCATTTTGTCTTTTTATACACACACACACACACACACACACACACACACACACACACGAGTCTGTAGAGTTCACTCCAAGACAGGAAAGCTGATCTGCAAACATGAACTTTTCCCGTTTCTTTGAGGAGGGTTAACCAATTAATTTTTACTCTGGGGCCATGAAAAATGTTATAGTGATATGAATGTGCAGTTTGCTCTCACTGAAATCTGCCTGGGTGTGTTGTTTCCTCCAGAGTGGGCTCCACCCTTACTCTAACCGCACAGAGCGTGGATATCTTGCTGCTTAAAACAAAGTTCATTTTTCGGGCAGCATTGCATCAGAATTACCACACGAAAACCAGCTTAAGAAACGTACAGCAGCTTTATTTTTTTGTAAGTAATAGATTGTCTATTGTAATACTGATAACTCATAGCTTAGAGGAAAGCATAGATAAGATTAATGGTTAATTTTGTTCCAACTGCTAATAATATGCAGTATTTTTAGGGATGAACCTGTGGTTTTATCATTCAACTAATTATTTTTCTTTTAGTTCATTTGTCTGTTTTAAAAAGCAGTTTACTGAACTGTTACTGTTTTTAACTTTTGAGGATGACAGTGACTGTTTAAATGAAAGCACTAGTAGTCTCCCAAATTTGCCTTTTAACATAAAAGTGTTTGAAGTAGTGTTTTGTACTGAATTTATGGAAGTTCTTTACAGCATCATCTGGCAGTACTGCATTTCGAGACATCGTGGCATGAACTTTGTGTGTAAGAGTGGGTTCATTGAATTAAAAAAAGGCAGTGTCTAAAGGGCCTTTATTTCTGTCATAATGATGCTTTGTCCTGTTGCTGTTGTCAGAAGAGTTGGGGCAGGCTGCAGCCCAAAGTTCTGTTCCATGCCTCAGCAGTTCGTGCCTCTGTGTTCTCTCTAGAATTTGTGACATGAATGGTAAAGTGAACTATAGGAGAATTATTGTCATTCAACGAAGTTCATATTCAGCAGGGTTTTTTTTCTTTGCAGTGGGATCTATCTGACTCCCCTGCCCCCATGTATTGGGGTTCTGTAAAGTGTTCAATTATGCACTGACTGGAGTGGGCATGTTGGAAGAGAGGCTGTGCATTGTGATGTCTGTATTGACTGTTCTCTGCCTGCAGTTGTGTTTATCATGCACTCTTGAGGTAGACACACCCATTGGTGTAAGCAAGCTTAACAGCCTGCTGAAGTTGAAATCAAAGTCAAATGTTGAAAATGGGAGATTTCTGTAATGCTTGCAGGAGTGATATTGTGTCATTTGGTCTTAGGCTTCCTACCTAACATCTCCGCTTTTTAGCCTTCCTCTTCATAGCTTGGTTGCAATCATGTTTAGATGTTCTCTCACTTGACAAGGAGGCGAGAATAAATAAAAGCCTGGTATCACAGAAGAAAGCACTATCCTGGGAATTGGGAGACTGTTTTACTTGTTTGCACATTAGTTTTTTCACCTATAAAATTAGGACTTTGGGTTAGCTCTCTAAGATCTTTTTCCGGCATAGACTATACCCTATTTTTTTTTTAAAGACACATGTTTATTCCAGAAAACTTAAAGGGAATGTGTTAAAATTAAGAAAAATATGTGTAGATGTCATTCTCACATGAAATGACATGAAAACTAAAACTTTAAATAATTTGTGTCTGTCAAGAATTTTGGACATTCATTTTTTAATACCTGAGTGTTAGGTCTAGGTATAAATCACCTCAACAATAACATGAGTTTTTCAAGTTGAAACTAGGCCAATCTCGTCCACAGTGTGGTGTGAACATTTTCTTGAGCATCACCTATACTTGGTTATATTTGCTATGTGTAATCTTTGTTAAGTGGCTTTCAAATTTTTTTCCAATATATTTTATTTACATCATGACCTAATACACACTTATGGACACACATATGCCACTTAAGCTGTGAAGTAAATTTCCCTTACAACACAAAAAACAACCTGCTATTTTTTATTGTTTCATTTAAGAAAATGTTGGTTTCATACCACTGAACTAGATCGCTGCTGTCCCTTTGAACTCTAAAATATAGCTAAGATTTTTATACTAGGTAGAGCAAAGCTTGCCTACTACATCTGTTGTTAAATACTGAAATTAGATGATTTTGTAAACCGATTTTTATTTGAAACTTCTATAGAAAGTCAGTAACTAATATCTCTAATAATAACCTTAGTTTTTCTTGTCATAATTAAATTAATGTAAAGAAAACGAAATGAATATTTTTAGCATGCCCTGATGTAACTGCTCCCAAGGCCACTTCTGTTTGTTCCAGTATGCAGTACATATTTTCAGTTATTTATGCGTACCCTATTCATGAAAACAAAATATATTCCATGATATAAAAAAGATTGGAATCTAATTCTTTTCCAAAGAATTAGATATAATGTGCCTTCTAGATTAGATATACTGGAGTTTCACATTGCCAAAAGTAAATACCTTCTTTATCTTCCTCACCAGAGAGCCCTTTCCCAATCCTCAATCAAAATTCCCTTCTCTACTTCATTGTACTTTTTTAGAAAGTATTAATTTCATAACCTAAAAAAACATGTGGTAAAGAGATTAAACAGCACAAAAATATATATAACAAACTCCCATCTTGACAACTTCAGCCCTTCCATTTTTCCAGAAGTTTTCTGTAAGTGCATGCACATGTGTGTACATGTGGACGTGTATGCATGTGCATGTGCATGCGTGTATGTACTTGAATGACTTTTTAAAAATCCATAGAAAAGTCAGTGATACATACCATTAAGTATTTAGCTCATTCTTTTAAAGAGAATTATAATTCTTTATAGCTCTTTAGTGTATGTAATATACTGTAAGTTGATCATTACTCTTTTGGTTGATTTCTGGATGATTTTCAAGTTGATTCCCATACCCCTTCTATCTGCTATACTTTTACTATCCTCTTTTCTTCTGCCTCCCATTTTGGACAGAACCAAGAAGCTGTAGTTAAGGGATGACAGTGTTATGTGGAAATGGAGAAACTCTCACCCCGCTTCTGTTTGTATGATTAGGACATCAAGGTGAGACCCCACTATGCCCACCACACATGGCCTGGAATATCCTGGAAAGGAGTAATTTCTCAGCACAAAACTGAAAGAATGTTGGATTAAAAGTCAAAAGGTAACTTGAGAGTGAGATTATGGGATAGTGGACTGATCATCTAGCCTGCTTGATCCTCAGTTTTACCATCTATTAATATAAGAGGTTGGGGTACATGAGTTAGTGCTTCTTATGATTTAATTTTTACATAATATTTTTGCTGGAATATTGATTGAACCTATATAACCCAAGCTATATGAAATTTCTCTTTAATCAAGAACATCTTTTGTATATATTGTGCAGTCTGTAATATATTTGACTTGCCATCTGGCCTGAGTTTAAGAATATAAAAAAGAAGTTGAATAGTCTTCCATATTTTTTAATAAAGACTACCCTTTCCTTTAAAAATGGTTTCAAGAATATAACCATGTTTATTGCAGCACAATTTACAGTAGCTAAATCTTTATTTTAATGTAATATAAGTAGATATTAGTAAAATATTTTAAAAAATCACCCAGGAAATAAGTTTTGTAACAAAATAGATAATAATAGATAATACAGTACATTGTGTATCATAATCTTAAAAATCTTGCAAGATTATGATCTCAGATTACAAAAAGAGACTCTTACCTAAATCTTGGGAGCACCTGTATGTCCATTAACAGATGAATGGATAAAGAAAATATATTTACAAGCAAAAAGAGTATTATTAAACCATACAGAAGATAAGCTTGAACCATTTGTAGAAAAATGGATGTACCTGAAAACCATAATGTTAAGTGAAATAAATCAAACACATAAACTTAAATATCACATAATTTCTCTAATATGAGAAACCCAAATTATAAACAAGGAACAAAACAAA
>RJWT010047635.1:0-11268 GCA_004365215.1 Cuniculus paca | reverse complement strand
GCCTGCCTGGCAAGCGCAAGGTCATGAGTTTGATACCCGGTGCTGCAAATAAATAAATAAATAAAAATAAGTGAAAGAAATCAGACTCGCATAAGTGAAATAAATTAGACTTACACTAGGAAGATCATATACATTATATTGACTCTCTAGTATAAGAAACTGAAAGAGTAAATGAGATCCAAAATTCAGAACAGATATTGTGAAAGGGAAAGAAACTGCTCAAAAAGAAAGATGAGGGAAAGGAGAAAAGGAAATATATATATATATATAAGCTAAGATAATTATCTACTAATTTTTATTAGTTCATTGTAAAGAACTAATAGAATGGTTTTTGTTTATATTGTTTGTTCAGTTTTTCATTCCTATATCTTATAATCTGAGCAACTACTCTGAAGATAATATGAAATAACCATTGTTAATCTCCTATATCTTTTGAAATTCTCTATCATTGCTATTATTGTTTTTCTCCTTAAAATAAAAAAATATGTATTTTATAATGGCACAGTGTTATACCCACTTCCACAGCCCGTGGTGCTATAATATTACACATAATATTTAATAAACATTAAATATTAACAAATGAAAATGAAAATAAATATAATAAATTTATAGGGCTTGGTAACCCACTCAATACTTTTATGTGATGACTATAATTCAATTATTTGAAAATATGTTACCCTTGGGTATCTACCTAGGTAATTTTATACTTATGATTTTAATACTATGAAACAAAAAAGAATTATTTTGCCACCTGTAAAGACTAATAGTATTTCTTGAAGTTGTCTTTCTAATAAGCTCAGGCAGTGATAGAAGTAATGAACAGTATGCCCTATAGCAGGTGCTGCTGTTCTGTTACCAGATCTAATAGCCAGCATGGTCTGATGGCAGGAGTTCAGCTTGGTTATTGTGTTATGGTTGTGTGTATGTGCACATATGCATGACTTTTTCCCTCTCTGATGGTGCAAGAAGAAATTATTTACACATTAGAATGAAGAATTAATTGTAAAATGTGATTAACTCTTGGGACATGCAAGAGAAGTACAAAAGTGTGAACTTTTCAGAGATCACATCTTGCTTTGTACTCCATGCATTTTTCAGTCACACTAAATTATCTTATCATTAATATTTAAATGATTATTATAAATAGTCTGCACCAATATTTAGAGGCATGGAAACTAGAATATGACTGAGATAATTTAATTATACATTAATCAAATTATTGAGACAAATATGACTGTGTCACAATATTCCCATCCTCAAAATGGAGATGATAATGGTATGTATGTTAGAAGGTCATGCTGAAGTTTCAACAAATTTGTATTTGTAAAGATTTTATAATATTTTATATTGAACATTTATATTTCATAATATTTTATATTGAACACTTACATGACTCTGCAATGTTAAATCTAGGAACTGTCTGTTTAGTAAAATCAGCTTGAAATAAAAATACATATAAGAAGAAGGAAGAAAAATGAGTCTAACAGTAGCCAAATGGAAAAGGAATCAATCTAACAAAAGAAGGTAAAAGTCTATAAACTGAAAATTACAGTGCTCTTAAAAAGGAGATAGAATAGGATACCAGAAAATAGAAAGATATCCCTGCTCATAGGTTTGAAGAATCAACGTAATAAAACTGACTGTACTCCAAAAATTGTTATACAAATTTAATGCAATTCCAATCAAAATACCATTAACATGCCTCCCAGAACTAGAGAAAGCATTCTAAAGTTCATTTGAAATCAGAAGACATCTAGAATAGCAAAAACAATTCTGGGCAACAAAGGCAAGGCAGGGGACATTATGATTCAGGACTTGAAATTATACTACAAAGCTACTGGAATAAAAACAACATGGTACTGGCAAAAAAATAGACCTAATCAATGGAACAGATTAGAAGATGCACAAACAACTCCAAACCACCTTGTCTTTGACAAAGGAGCCAAACACATTCACTGGAAGAAAGACAGCCTCTTTAATACATAGTGCCAGAAAAACTGGTTTTCTACATGCTGAAGACTAAAACTAGTTTCATGTCCTTGACCATGTTCTAAACTAAACTCAAAATGGATCAAAGACCTAAATATTAAAGCAGAAATTCTAACTCTGCTGGAAGAGAGAATGTACAGAACTCTTGAAGACATAGACATAGGCAAAGAGTTCATGAATGAAACCCTGATCACACAGGAAATAAAACACAGAATCAACAACTAGGATTTCATCCTTCCTTCAGACAAATGACTTATATCTAGAACATATGAAGAACTGAAAAAAAAAATAGAAAGCTCAAATTTAAAGATTCAATCCAAAAATGGGCATCTGAAATAGATACACTCTTGTCAGATGAAGTACAAAAAGCAAATAAATATATGAAAAAATGATCAATATCACTGGTAATCAGAGAGATGTAAATTAATAGCCAAAAAACGGAAGCAAACTAAATCACATAAAGAATACTTGATATATGAAGAGAAGATAATCCCTTCCTTTCTTCCTTCCCTTCTCTCCTTCCTTCCTTCCTTCCTTCCTTCCTTCCTTCCTTCCTTCTTTCCTTCCTTTCTTTTCTTCTTTGTTTCTTTCCCTCCTGGATTTCCTGACTTGCTTGCCCTGCCTTGCCTTTCTTTTGGGAGAAAATTAAAAGAATCCTAGGTAAGAAATACAAGGCAACTAATACATAAGACTATAGAATGGTAAGCAAAGTTTTGTTCTCATGATCTTAATCTCTCCATTTTAGTATTCCTTGAAGATACATTTGGTGAAAATAGTGAGTTAGTTTTCACAGATTGATTAGTAGCATTCTAGAACTACATATTCTATTATTGTTGGAAATTAAACTAGAGAGTTTCAAAAAACAAATTCTTAATAATGTTTAACAGGGTACTCATTCTTTTGCTATATAATTGAGGGATCAATTTAAATGAGAACTGGAAATAATGCTAATTGCACATAAAAAATGATGTACCTTAAGTATCTCCTGTCAGTCTTATTTGATAGCAGATGATCTGTTCTTAAGGATCAAAGCAACTTAGTGGAAAAAATTTATGAAACTCATAGATGAGGACTGACTTCGTTTGTTATGAAATTGCAAAAACTCACAGTTTGTAAGATTGTAGATCTTTGGTTGTCAGTGTTTGCTATTTATAGCTATATCTGTAGCCAAAATTCAAAATTATTGGTTAATTTTCCTAGCTTTGAGCAGCTTCCACTGTCCATTACCTCAGGCTGAAGTTCCAATCTTATACCATTATTTTTTCTTAAGTGAACATACTTGTAGTCAGGGGTTGCAAGGAGAACAAGATAATACAGGACACATAATCTATAGTATTATTTATAACGGTCACTCAAAGAAAGTGCAGGAAATCTGTCCAACACTCAAGACCTAGAGAATCCAGCTGAGGGTCTGGATTCCACAGCATATCCTGCATGAGTCCAGTGAAGACATAGAGCCCATGACAATGCCCCCTACAAGTCCAACTGGAGGCCTAGAGCCCATGACAGTGACTCACGCAAGTCTGTTTAACAGATCTACACTGGGAAACCCCAAAGGTCGGTCATGGAAGTTAGAAAGCCTGTGCCAGTGGGGTGAAGGATCTGTATCAGTAGGTTGAGAATTCTGTACTGGAGCCAAGAAGTGACACTCAAAATAAGAACCAGCGCTCCCCTGAAAAGTACCATTCTCAGCAACAATGACGTCCAGAGCTCTTCCAATGAGAACAGCTGAGTTCATATCAGGAAGCCAGCAAAACAAGCTTATCCTGGAGATTGAACAGCATACGTCCTCCCTTCTGGAGCCAGGAAGTGATGCTCAATGTAAGGATCACAATTCCTCCAAAGTGAACCACAGTCATTCTCAGTGATAAGGTCCTGAGCTCCTCCAATGACAACAGATGAGTTCATATTAGGGAAGCCAGCACGACAAGCTCCTCCAGGAGAACCAACAACTTCAAACAACCACAACATTTAGGAGAACCCACAATGCTACTCTCTTCCTCTCCACTTCTTTTTATTCTGAAGAGTCCTCAGGTGGGCTATCTACTCTCAGCACCACACTGATTCAGTTCAGCTGGTGTTTAAATTGACCATCAGTTTTCAATCACGACAATACTCATGAAGATAAATCAGGGAAAACAACTCACCATGACTGGCAAATGTTTTAGTGTCCATGAGTCAGTATATCTTTTTCATGTGTTTGAGTTACTCATTACTATATGTTCTGACTATAAAGTCTCTGTTCATTCAATGTGTCACCAAATCTTCTCTGTGATGTTGCCTTGCATTTAGGAATTCAACATATTTGTAATTCTGTGAGCACGTTGAAGTTAGCTGTGTACTAAACTCAGGAATAGCTAATTCTAGCATGAATATGTAGTCATGGCCAAAGAGCCTTACATTACCCAAAATTATATTTGAGTAGCTTCAAAATGCAAAAATAGCTACACCCTTAAGTGGAAGACAGAAACATCAATTATTTTTTCTACATTACATAGAATTTTCTCTGTGGACTTCTTAAAAGGCAAAATGGTACGTTTCCTAAAATATTATTATTAAAATATTATTTAGGCCTGGGATGTAGGTAGAAGTCAGGGCACATTCTCAGAAGTTGCAAGTTCCTAAGTCAATTCTATAGATTGAAAAATCAACTAAAATAAGATAAAATAATGTAAAATTATATGTTTTACCTCCATTTAAAATAATGGTTTTCTGGCAAGTTCATTTTTTACAATAGTTATTTTTTAAAGTCTAGAGTCTATTTTTCTGGCATCATACATTAAGACAGACATGAGAATGATTTTGAATTGGCATCATTTAAAAATCTTTTATATGTAATTTCCAATGTATTTCTCCTTTGTGCATATATAAATATCCAATTTCAATTATACTTTTTCCTTTTTTATTTCTACTATTTCATTCGTAAGTTAAAACTACATCAATGGCAAAACTAATTTGAAACTACGGTTTCAGCATTAACCTTCCCATAGCACAACAAAGACTACTTTTTCAAATTTTTTTCGGCATTGCACGCTTTCACAAACCCATGCACATAAAATCAGATTTATGCTAAGAATTTCTTTCAGTGTGCTGAGTGAAACCTGCAACATGATTGATAACAATTATTTAAGAAATATAACAAGGTTGGTGAACAAAAATATTGAAATATGACATTTCAATTTTTTTCACTTTTTCCAAAGAAAAGGGAGTTGACATAGTTTGTGCCAGGTAATAAAAAGTGATTTAACTAAACATGTTCTTGCATGTACAAATTCTCCTTTGTGACGCTGGCAATAAAACTGTTGTTTCTGCTCTTTCCTATATTTTATCTCTGCAAAATATTATTTAGGTAATAGAAAAAACATCTTAAAATATTTATTTACACAATGCTTCTCAAACAAAATTGGTGTCTTCCCATATCAAGTAATTCTCCAACTCTGTGCAAACCCCAACTGAGTTCCTTACAATTTCATACTGATACTTACTAGATAGAATAGCATGGGACCGACACACTGGCAGTTCAGTCTTGGAAGACTGTCAGCCAATCCCCTTAGACACCAATCCCAAGTCCCAGGTTGTCATCTCTCTTTATGGCCAACCAGCTATTGTTCGGAGATTTCTACATTCCCTTCCTGAGGTTTGATAATTTACTACAGTGGGTCCAAAACTCAGGAAAACATTATAATAAAATTACTACAAAGAATACAATTCAGTAGTCATCAAAAGAAGTAGTACATAGGACAAGTGTGGGGAGAGGAGTATGAAAATTCCATGTCTTTTCCAGGTATCTCACCCTCTCATGTATTCCCTAACCCAGAAACTCTCCCAGTTTCATTATTCAGGAATTTTGGAGAAATATCATTTGTTACGGTTGATACATTGTGTTACCTTGAGCAGTCTAGAAGTTTAACTGAGAGACTCAGCAGGGAGCCAGGGTTCTTACTTTGTAGATATCCTCATCCTGTGCAAAGGAAGGCAAGGAGATTTCGTGAGTGCTACACCTACTCTGGAGTGGGGGTGGCCTGTGTACAATATAAGGGTAGAGAAGAGGCTTGCGTTTTGTTCTTTTGCTCTGGCTCCTGCCTTGAAGAGTTGCCCCAGTGCCATGCTACCCTGCCTTGGAGCCAGCTGATTACAGACTGAAATCTACAGAAACTGTAAGCTAAATAAACCTTTCCTTGCTTCACTTTGGGTGTCAGGTGTTTGTCTCAGCAACAAAGAAAAGTAACCAAGACATCATTTTAAAAGGATGATCAACCAAATCATTGGCATTGAATGAATACAACCTTAAGCAAGTGCTCATCCCTTAACACCTAATTTGAGACTTTCAGTTCCAACTCTCTAATCATATGGTTGACTCCTCTGTCATCCCTCACTATTTGCCAAAATTCCCCTCATTAATAAATGGGGTGTGGTTAAAAGATGCCTATTCCAAATGGCAACATGCTCTTTTTACACCAATCACTCAGAAAATTCCAAAGGTTTTAGAAGCTTTTATATGGAAACAATGGAATAAAAATAAATAGTAAAACAAAAGATGTTCTTATCACTTAAGAAGTTGTAAGAGTTTTAGAAGCCTTACAGTAAGAACAAACATATTTCATAGAATATCACAGAAGCATTTAGTCACTAAATTTCACGCTGCTGTTTCTTCTTTTTTTTAAATAGGCCTGCTTTTTAATTTAGTTTTCAAAACATGTAGAAACAATTCATTTTTCATTAAATGCACTTCCATGAAATTTGAAAAGCACATTGTCAGGTAACTCTTACAGAGACAGTGACTTAAAAGCTGCTTTTGCTAAAAAGCACTTACTCTTCACTCAGCCCTACAGATGCCGAATAGGTAGCTAAAAATCATGTTAAAGCTTAGCATCTGTGCCTTCATCATCACGTTGAACTACTTTGGGTCACATTTCTGCTCAGCTTTGCCTACAGGCATGTCAATTACCTAAGGAGAGATTGTCTAAAAACTGGTTTATTAGTCATAAATTTACCTAACCTAGCTCATTCTACTTTAAGACTGAAGAGATCACTTTAAGAATAGCTAAGGTATCTGCAAGATTGACAGGACATTCCACTGCCTGTTTTAGCGTCCTGATCCAGATCTCCAGAACAGCACCTAGAAGTCTCCTGTTGTTGCCCTAAACCAGCAGTCACCTTAGATTCCAGAAGAGCCTCTGCACTTCCATAAGTGTAAGCAATGACAAGAACTGAGGCTTAAGCTCTACACAAAAGCAATCATCTCTTGGGAACTAAAGACTTTTCCAGAGCCAGCTCACAGAACCAGTTCTGAGATAACAATCAGCCACACCCCTGCCATGTCATTACCCTCCAAAATTCATTTCATGTTTTCAACTTGTAATTCTTTGGATTAACAAAGCTAATTCTAGTGTTTTTATTTTATCATTTTTTATTGTCCAATGTACTTTACATTTTTAAATGTTTACAGAAATTCAGTTTTAAAAATACTAAATAATTATTAATAGTAAGCATTACAGTAAGCAATAGTAGTTTTTATATTTCAACTGAAGGTGGTTAGTAGTTAATAAAATCATAAACAATGAGAGTATTCTACAAAATATTATAAAATTATCCTAAAATAGACATGCAAGTGAGTTGCATATAGATGATGGAAAATTTTAACATAGTAACACAAGGGCTCAGAGTGGCATCTTGTAGGTATATTGAACTAAAGGTAACTGGAATTATACAGTTAGAGTGCTAAGGCACTGTCCAATGAGTAACTAAAAGCAGCTAATATATAGGTATCTCTGCCTTCATTTTTATCTATATCCTTCATTACCTTAAACTTGGATCAATTTCCAGCTCAGCTCTGAAAGTATACACCTGCGTTCTTCAAGAAACTAGGGTATTTTCATGGTTCACAGGGACGGCAGAATCATCAAACTGTTAGCTTACAGCTTTTAGATTATCAGGCTCCAAGCCCCTACACCTACCTGAGGTACTGCCCTAAGCTCTACTCATTGCACTAAACTTGCCAAGAAGAGTGAGTGTTGCAGGCAGACTGATTCATGATGAGACTGCTAAGCAGTACCAGTGATTTCATGCTGGGAACCCACTTGCCATTCAAGCGATACGAATTTTCCAAAGTCTCCAAAAATAAGATCTGAGGGAATGATAGAGACCACAGTTGGACAATACTGCTGCCTCGTGCATCCCTCTTGTCTAGCCCTTGTCCAATTCTCCTTGTACTTAAACCTGAAGCTAACGTTGGTATTTCAGAAGACAGTGTTGAAGATACTAATCTTCATGTCTTCCCAATATGCCTATTCTGAAGGCTAAATTTCTTTCCTATTTCTGTATTATTTTTAACATTTGATAATTTTTAACATTTGATTGATCAGATCTGTAATATCAGCTTCCCAAAAGTGAAACACTGCCTGACCTAAAACTCCAATAACAGATGAATCTAAGAAGCAGGTTCTCCCTGACCTCCTCTCTTGTCTTTCATCATGTGTTAAACTTCAAAGTGAGTCGTACAATCCAGAATTCTTCCCCCCACCAAGCATTATAAAAACAAAAACTCCTCTCCCTCAAAGCAGCCCATAAAGTCTAGAAAGTTCACAAATCCTGTGAAGACTTCTATTCCAGAGAACTCTTACCTCATACTTGGTAAAAAGGAATGCTACAAGAGAAATTAAGAAGAAAGTGAACAAATGGCCCTTCTAGGAAGTCATCACCTAGTCTACCAGTCTACTACCATTAAATCACACTCTTTTGTCCAATGACAGGTGCACATGTTTCATTCTTCATCGAACATGAAAATAGTTTTCTACTGGCCTTTCTGTTATCACTTCTGTTAAGACTTCTGAGTCTTCTTGCACATTTAAAATTTTCATTAAATAAATGCATTGTTTTTCTCTTGTTAACATGTATTTTGTTACAGAAGCACTAGTTATGAACTTTGTGAGAATCAAGGAAGGTATCACATCTTTCCAAAGCCTCAGTGGTTATTAAGTAACTCATTCTGACTTTATGAAAATTATTCTAATTCAAAATAGTAGAAACATATATATAAGTTTAAATTATTTTCATGAATTTATAAAAGGTATTTAATTGAAAGTTCTAATTGACTTTATGAAACCATACGTTTGATTCTACTTGTCTCTATATTTCATTGTTCTAACTTCTTATGAAATTCATCTTGCCCATGTATTTGAAATTTACACAAGTAGAAAATAAATCAATGTAAATTTATAAGATTAAAATGGTGTTTTCATTAAATTTAGTGCTATTTCCTATTATAATTATAATTTAAGCACATGAAATTATACTCTGTTCTTCTAATACCTGATTAACAAAAGTTTATATTATTTAGAAATTTAATATCCCTCATGAATTGGTAAGGTCAATACATTTTTCTAAGCCAGAAAATTGAATTCTAATGTTTATATCCAAATAAAATCAGCCAATCTGATTTACAAGACTTCAGATGTAGAGGCACCAGATTCCATAAAATAAATAAAACAACTAATCTGAAACAAAAATTCCAGACACTACTATATGTCTTTTGTAGTGTGGAAAAGCTAGATAAGGTAGATATGAGACTTAGCCACAGTATACACAGGCAAGGAGAGAAGAAAGGGAGGGAGAAGACAACTAAAAAATAATAATAATAACAATAATGCAAATCTACAAGCTAAATTGTTGCCCAAATACAATTATCAGATTCCTGCCTTTTTTTGATAACTTCCCACTCTCTGATAACCACAGTTAAATTTTCAACTAGGAAACAGTAAGATTATTCTCTGATAAAACTGAAGAGTTCAGTAGTAATGACCTCTAGAATACTAACATTTGGGAAGAGGTGCTGTTGAAGAAATGAAGAAACTTCCTTGTGATCCAAATTATTCTCATCAATCAACAAGTTTAGCTTATCCACATAGAAAATGCAAACAGACTTTAATACTTTATAGACTTTTAATAGTTCATGTAATGTGATGGTTGCGAATCACCAGAGTTTGGAATGCACTTAATATGCAAGAAAGAATATAAAAAAATATGAACAGGAGAGAGAAAAAATATGAAAAAATAGAATTGAGTCATATATTATTTACTAAGCATCTTTTTTTCTTATTTATCATTCTTAGAATTTGGCATGATTATTAATATATAATATCTGCTGCATAAAATTTTATATAAATGTATTTGAGTGTATATATTAAATATTGATGTGTACCTATACACATATGTATTATGCTCAAAGTTTTAAGCACCAATATATAAAATACGATATAGAATCTTAAAATTGACATATATATTTTCTATTTTATATAGCACTTTTCCTAAAATATATTTTGTTTTAATACTAGAACAAAATGCATTTTAAGAAAAATGTACATGTATGTTCAAGAAGACATATGGATAATAATTAAGATTCTACATTTGCTGAACATAACTGGATAGACTTCACAGAAATAAAATGATATAATCATTATAGAAAATCATTTTTCAGCTATGACAGATTTATTCAACTTATAGATAGTAGAAACTAGGCATATATTTAAATTCAAAATATCTAATAAAGTGCAATAATCTTATTAAGCAAAATAGAAAAGTATAAGCTGTTCACTCTTAAAAGAGTATAAATTTGGGATCATCTAATCACATTTGACTCCTGAAGCTCCCCTCACCTTGAGAACAGGAATAGATCTTGCAAGAAAATACCTACTGAAAATGGGAAGGGGAACAAGGGAGGAGGAGGAGGAAGGGAGGAAGGGAAAAGGTTAAAAAAATAGAATAGATGTAAAACAATAGAAACAAATCTTTTGCAAATGGAGAAGGAAAAAGGGTTTAAGGGAAGTGAAGGGAATGGGAAAAAAAGAATTAAGTTACATTATATACAGGTACAAATTCCTTTTAATAAATGTGATCATTATGTTTGACAACTGTGGACTAATTTAAAAAATAAAATAACTTGGAAGCATTCAAAAAAAAAGCATTAGAAGACTCACATGGGTATATTTTAGAGTAACTATGGTTTATTGTTTTAGGGCATGAAAGTGAACATCCAGCTTGGCAACAACTAAACTATGACAATCAAAAATATAAGAATTTCAATTTGATGTACAACTAACAAATAAAGATGGTCTTATGTTCTGAATAGCTTCTATGTCATTCTCATAAGTATTAGACTTAATGCCATAGATCAATAAATCCCCCCCCAAAATCATGTTGGGATAACAAGGAGATAACCATAGTATATCCACTAATAGGTTAATTCTAAGACATTATTACATAGTATACATTTGAATAAAA
>RJWT010047634.1:0-11264 GCA_004365215.1 Cuniculus paca | reverse complement strand
AGCTTCACCACTAGGTGTCCTCAGAGCGCAGGTTTTAAATTGGCTCTCTCCACTTTCTGCCTGGGCAGATTACCTATGGGGGGCACTCATAAAGGCCGCTGCCCCCCTGGTCTGCCTCAGATCTAATTCCATATTCTCCTGCAACTCATTCGGGTCACACAGATGGGGAAGGTCTTCCCTGGGAGTAAGGCAGGCCAGCTTGCTAAGAAATTTCCAAAAAACCCTTCCGGTTCCTTGCCAGCCTCATCAAAAGACAGATGCCAGTGATCCTTCTTCCCCCGCGTGACCGCCTCCGTGCTTCGGGGACACCACCTGCAGAATTTCTGTTTTAACACAGATTTGGTTCTTAGTTGGATTTGAGGGCTCTGCTGAGTGGCTGCAGGTCCCAGGCCTGCCTGCCCCACAAGCTGAGGAGGCTGAACCCGGCCCTTGGAAGAGGAGGCATGAATTTTCTGAGGCCTCTAGGGGGCTACTTAGCATATTTCTACCTTAGTGAACGAAATATTTCTCTTGTGGTCTCGTTCAGGGGCCCAAAGCGCTGCACCCGCCCAGTCCCGGGGAAGAACTTGCTCCAGGGTTTAGCTCAGTGCTGAGTTCAAACATCGCCGCAGTGCACCAGGATGCTCCTCCCCAGGTGGGGAAACTGAGGAAAGGGGACAAAAGCTTCAGACTCGATGGCCCTGGAAGAGCCTCCAGAAATCCTCGTGCCAAGCTGACTTTGACGTCGGCCACTCAAAGCAGAGGGCGTCAGGCCCCCCTGACTCACCGGAGAAGCTGGCTTCGGCCCCCGGAGGGCTCTGCACAACTGGGCTGCAGGACAGGGACGTCAGCACCATAGCCGCCATCATCTCGTCCATTTCCACCGCATCTGACTTCCTGGATTCAAACGGGAGAGGGAAGCTGACTTCCTGGGCCGGCTGGACCATGGTGCACTCAGAACAAGCCCACTTCTGGTCATTTTCCCGGGGGTCATCTTATACTTCTGTACCGTGCCCAGGAGTCCCCATGCGATCAGGCAGCGTGTGCTCAGATAACAGGCGGATGTGCACCCGAAGGGCTCACCTCTTCCTAAACGGAACATGCTTGCTTGCATGATGTTTACAATACTAGTCAGCTACAGGGGGAGCAGGCGGGTCCCCCACTTATACCAGGCTGGCACCCCCAAGCAGCCCCTTCTCTCCTGACTTTGCTTCTAACTCTGCAGCTTAGAATAGAACATTTTATTTGGGGGAGGAAGAGGAGCCAAAAGAATAAAGGATGGGAAGAAAAGATGCCCAATGAAATAATCAAAACACTAAAATTACCCTCTTTCCTTTCTTCATGTTTATTAGTACATGGCCCTATACGCAATGATTACATTCATTGTGGGCAGTTGGTGCATGTACACAATGCATCTTAATTCTTTTTACTTCCCCCTTCCCTTCTCTCCCCTCTCCCTCATCTCTAGATCCTCTTCCCAGTTGCAAAGGATCTATCTCCCTCTTTCCTATCACCTATCTTTTATGCTACTTTTTCAATTATTCATACTTTGGATTTCTCATATGAGACACCAGGCGATAGTGAAGCTCTTGTGCCTGATTTATTTCACTTAACATTATGGTCTCAAGGTGCATCCATTTTTAAATTACCTCCTTTTCCTGTCTTACGTTGAAATTTAAGAGGAAATAATGACACTAATCACTTTCTTCCTCCTCTCCTCCCAGACACACAAGGCATTCTATTAGCCATTAAATGTCAACAGAGCCTACGACAGAAGCCTAGGAGAAAATAACCTACACACTAAATCTCCCTGTGCAAATCTCAGTGCTTTATACAGTGGCATTCTATAAAATTTATGCGCAATTTTTAAAAAAAAATCCATATGCAGTTATATTATTTGGAAGCAAAATCAGATCCATCTGTAAGTTAATTCTAACGTATTAGGAAAAGTTGGTCTGCAATAAACTTCTAGGTGACTTGTCTTTTTTCTTTTTTTTTTTTTAAAGGAAAAGGACTTCTTCAAAACTACCTCTAGGGAGTGAAGGGGCCACATACTGCCACACAACATCATCTCCGTGTGTCTAGGTGTGTAAGGGTCTTTCATAGCGCGGCTGGTTTATTTGAAGAGACTGTGTTAACTCAGTTTTTTTGTTAAACAATCCAGACTATTAAACTACGCAACTGGGTTTGCAGCAGCTAAACCAAGACCACCAGTATATTAAACAGTTATTTATACAATCTGTGAACATTCATTTTTATATACTAGAAAACAATTTCTTTGCAGGTATCCCAGTGAGAACACAACCACAAACAGTGAAGATACTACATCGGGCTCAATGTGGTGGCACACGCCTGTACATAATGCATCCCAGCCCTCAAGAGGCTGAGGCAGGAGGATCACTGTGAGTTCTAAGGCCAGCCTGGGCTACAGAGTGAGACCCTGTCTGAAAAACAAAAACAAAACATTGGGTCTACGGCGCCAGCACTAACCCCTGCAGACACACACCGAGGTGGGGCCAGCCACACTGCCTGCCGATCTCGTGTGTAACACAGTCCCAGCCAGCAGATTTTCTTTCTAAATTTGAAAAGACCAACAGACACAGACCATGTAACACAGAAGCTAGAATATATATTCTCAGGGAAAAGTTGTATCACAAACTCCAAACCAGGTGCACTGGCACGTCCACAACCCCAGCTACTCAGGAGGCCGAGGTGGGAGGCTCCAAGCTGGAGGCCAACCTGGGCTATGCAGTGAGACTCCATCTCAAAAACCAAACAAAACAAAATTCTAAAGCAAATCATCCACTCCCCCTTCACCTGTGATTGCGAGTATCTAAGCCTGGGCCGGTGCTCTGCCTGGGGCTGCGTGGTTTTTCAGCCATAGATGATTTTACATTTTTAAATGGTTTTCTTAAGAACCTGAAGAACATTATTTCCTAACATATGATACATAAAAGCTATATTACATAACGCTGGGCTGGAGCACAGTCTTGCCCCCTGGCTCACGCCTCTGTTCCGTACCCTGTCTGTCCACTGTCCTGGCCAAGGAGACCCGAGTACCCACATTCCCACCACCCCAGGGCAGCGCAGCCCCGCCCCCCAATGCCCCGCACCTCTTGGGCACGTCGATGTTTCTGGAGACGGGTCTGTAGGCCGTTGCCTGGGCCCCACACTCTGGGGACAGTGCCTGGGGCACGACGCCCTGCAGCTCCGCCAGCCACGCCTCCTCCGCCTTGCAGCAGATCTGCAACTTCTGGTCCAACAGCCAAACGGTCACCTTGTCCTCTACCCAGCTGTGCCGCTCCACCAGGCCCGTGCACTCGCGGCCCCCGTACCACACACAGACCTGGGGGGACAGCAGCTTGGGGTCACCACTCAGCAGCTATCACCCCAGCTTCCAGATGTGTTTGCCATGCACCACGTTCACTGACTCACTTGCCTTTATGTCAGGCTGCTGCGACCCGCATGGGTCCCCAGTGTGACAGTTTTAGCAGGCGAAGGTCACGGGGAGTGGTTTTGTACCTCAAGGGCAGATTAGGCACCGAAGTGCAGCTGTTCTGAAAGCAAGCTGAGCCCAGAGGCCCTCACCCAACTCCTGTGCCACACTCCTGGACCTCCCAGCCGTCACCCACCCTTACGCATTCAATTACCCAGGCTCAAGGGTTCTGCTACAGCCGCTGCCAACAGACTGGGACAGAGCAGGTGTTCCCGGGCACCTGCTGCCCACTGAGCACCCAGATGAGCCATGCTGGGCTGATTCTTCCCCAAACGGGTCCCCGTGAACTCTCTCGGCTGGAAGATGGTGACCCCGCCAGCAGCTGTGATTCCCTGGAATCCGTGCACCCATCTTCCCGCCTCGTCCCGCCTGGCTCCGGAGTCCTGCATGCTGGCTGGTGCCCAGCTCATGCCCAGAACTGCCCACACCCTGCACTTCACCTCCCGAGACTGAGTCTCCCAGGGGGAAGCTGGCAGGCTGACCTGTCCAGCTGGCAGCTGCCTTACCTCATGGAAAGAGGGGCCGGGGCACCAGTCAAGTGGGGAGACAGAGGCAGTGTTGCCACTCTGTTTCTCTCAGCTCCAGAGACAGACACCCAGGCATCTGGGTGCAGTGATAATATCAGACCCAGAGGGTGCCGGCCCTGCCCCACAGGGGACACTGAAGGCCAAAATGAATTCCGAGGACACAAACTTCTTCGAGCCCCGCAGCATATAAGGCCAATGTGAAGAAGCCATCTCGGCCCCTAGAAGCCGGAGGCCCTTTTCCCTTTCTGTGAAGCGGGCAGATTGCACCCCTGGATCAACTCACCTTCTGTCCGGGCTGAAAGGCCACCTGCTGGAGGCTGGCTGCACCCAGAGCCTGCAGGAGCTCCGGAGGCTGCTCCTGGCTCCCCGGCTCCTTGCAGGTGAGTACAGGTTGGGGAGTGGCGCCCCCCGGCAGCTCCGACTGCGGCTCCAAGGGCGGCCCGGCCCCCAGTGGCCCTTCGGAGGCAACCGGGCCCAGCACCCTGGCTCCCAGGAGCGACCGCTTGCCCAGGCGGCGGGACAGCACGCTGGCCATGCTGCTGTGTCTGCAGGGAGGCAAAGGTGACAGTGAGTCTTCATCCACGTCCCTCCGAAAGAAGCAGAGACTCAGCCCCAAGTCAGGGAGCAGCATCAAAATGAGCGAAACGTTTAAAAGTAACATTTATCACTATTTTTGCTCTTACAAAACATACCATCCCTAGGAGGGCCTTAAGAAAAATACTGATAGGCACAAAGAAAAGAAAGTCGCTCAGGAACCCGGCTCCCAGAGGGCTAGTTCTTTCTAAATAGCGTTCTGCTCTTTCTTCCATACGGGTACTTAGGCAACATTATTTCTGTAAAAATGGAATCGGGGTTGGCAAACTGGACCTTCACTTCATTGACAGGCTAAATTTCTATGGCATCACTAAATGGTGTTCTCCGAAAACACAGCCATGAAGGATTTTCTTAGGCGGACACAACCACAGCTAACCCTCAAAGCCGCATTGGATGCATCGCCCACCATGGAAACCTGTGAGCTAAACCACAGCTCGCACGAACACCCATGTGCCTCCGTGGGTGAGGGTCCCACGCACAGCACCGCAGGTCCCAGCAGGAAGATGTCCATCACACATGCAGCTTCCCAAGGTGAGTTGGCTCCAAGGTACAGAGCGCTTAGAAATGAACCACACTATACCGCTCACCTGCTCGTGGTGACAAAGCCTGACAGAGCAGATCCCTTCAGAATACCCCCTGCCCTGGCCCTGTTCCCAGGCCTGTCTGCTGGTGGGAGGAGAAGGACCAGACCTCTGCTCAGCTCGCTGCCCTCCGCCCAGCCACACTGCAGGATGCATCTCCTCTCCTCTCGGCACAATGCTGCTATCTATAGCTGCAGGTCCTCTGTGCCCCTCCTACCTGTGTAGCCTGCTGGTATTTAGTTGAGAAATGGCTGTGTCAGAGGGCACCCTGATGCCATGGTACTGGGAAGATACACAACACTAGGGTTTTCTGAGACCTCAGTACCAACAGCCACTTCCCCAGCCCAGAAGCCCTCATCAGGCTAATTCCACTTGTCCACAAGTCATGTCTGAAAAAATACAGAATGTATTTAAATTTAAAAAAAAATTATTACAGATTGAAGGGAGAGTAGGGGGATGAAGGGAAAAAGTTATATCATCCACAGGTACAAATTGTCTATGATGAATATGATCGTTATGTATACCTAAAATACAGTAAAGGATGCACTGCCGTTAATCTCCCTCAAGATGCTCCCCTTTACTTGCAACATACTTATCCCATTGTTCTTGCCACTTTCTGAAGCAGTTCTGCAAGCCCTCTTTCGTGAGTGTCTTCAGTTGCACTGCCCTGGCTGTCTCAATGTCCTGAATTGATTCAAAACAGTTACCTTTCGGGGTCATTTTGACTTTGGAGAAGACCCAGAAGTTGCACAGTGCCAGATCCAGTGAACGAGGACACACGTGTGATTTTACCAGTCCTTTCCACTGGATGGCACTTAGTGTGAAGTGGCCTCCTCACACCTTGTGAAGATACTCCTGAAAGAGGACTCCCGGAACTGCTTCGGAAAGGGGCCAGAATGAGGGGATTAGGTTGTTCAAAGCAAGGAGATGGTTTTGAGGGGGATTCAGGATGATGGGTCTTTTACTGTAATAACTCTTTTTTTTAATTTAAACATTGACCGTGGTTTTTTTTGACCACCCCCTATAATAGGCTCAGCCTCTCCAGTAGAGGCTGCCCGGTCACATTCCTCCTCCTCCCTTCCTCCCCTGGTCCCACTTCCATAAAGAAGCAGCCTGACAGTGCCACTTTCTTTGAACAGCTCCCTAAACCTTCTTTACTTTCTACCCTGGTCCAAAAGGACCTCAGGGCTTGTTGGGTCCCACATTATCTTCACATCTTCTGATTCCTGGCCTCTTTCCCAACTAGTCCAGCAAGTTCTGCTAGCAGGCATTTCTATAATAACAAACCAAGAACAGCAAAAATAACTCTAAAGGACAATAAAGTTGCAAAAATACTGGGTCGAAAACTGGCTGGTTTCCCCAGCGTTTCACTCAGGGACCCAGGGCTGGAATCTGAGAGAAAGCAAAGAAGGTATCAGGAAAACCCAGCACTCATGGCACGCAGTTCCCACTTCGGTGGTTGGTGGCCTCGCCCCCAATCACACTATCCCGGAAACCTTCACTACCACGGCAGAAAGGAAGAAAAGCGCGAAGAATAAATTTCCTGCCACCATGGGGGGAGCATATCCAGATCCAAGCAAAAGAGATTTTAAATTTCAGTCCCCAGGGCTGGGGGTGCGGCTCAGTGGTAGAGCGCTCATCTCGCCCGTGCAAACCCTGGGTTCAGTCCCCAACGCCACAAACCAAACCAAAAGCTGATAGGAGGGCGGAAGGTGAGGCGCGATGCCACTTACGGGCATGAGGGGGCAGCACCGAGCCAGAGAAACAGCCAACCCTGTTCTTGGCAAAAATCCCAGCGGCCACCCCCACTTTCCAAAGCAGGAAGTTTGGGGTTTCTACCACTGAAAATGAACACAGGGTAGCATTTCCAAAATTCCTGGGTTTCCAGGCTCCAGACAGCTCCTGAGATGTTTGGCCAACAAACTCCCACAATGTTTCTGCTAGCTTCTTTCGACGTTGCTCGTTAGCTTTTACTTTTGACTTTGTTGGTGAGCCTGCGCCAAGGCCGCTGGAGCAGCACGACGTGAGTGAACCTGCCACTTCCGTCCTGCTCCCCCCGCCCCCCGGCGGCTTTGCCCACGCTGTCAAGTCTTTCTCCTGAATTCCACTGGAGAACCCATTTTATTATGGGTTTTATTCATAGTACTCCTAAATCTTAATTTTTAAAAGCAGAAGAGAAAGACGGAGGGGAAACTGCCTTTATTAAATGCCTCCCGGGCAACAGCTTTCACAGACTCCATCTAATTTAATCCTCAGAACAACTTGAGATAAAAATAATGGTCTTTGATTTCTGATGAGGCCACACAGAGTTGCAAAGGAGTCCGATTACAGGGCCACATGACTTAGGAACCAGAAGGCTTAGGTCTGAACTCACATCTCCGTGAGGCCCAGGGTCACAATCCCACCACAAATGCAGTAAGTGTGAGATCTCTCAAAATAACTCAGTTCAGCACAATTCTTTCCCCTGTATCAGTGAACCTTGATAGAAAAGAATGGCCCCTGACCCCTGGGCCCGGACTTCCGCTTCCCTGCACATTTTCCCTCCATAGAAGTTTCCTCCCCATTTGCATTTTGGCCTCCTTCCTACAAAATAAAGGCCAGTGCTTTCACCTGACCTTGCTCACCAGTCCAAGTCACTGTTAATCATTTAGCGGTTTAGGTTTGCAGAGACCTTTATACACATTCTGCCCTTCGAGAGGGCCTAAAGGGGTAAAGGGAAACTTCAGCCAGGTTTCTACTGGGGCAGGTGGCAGGGAAGTGGGCAATGCAAGTGTAGACCAAGGCTGGGCAGCGCCACAGGGCTCCAGACTACAGATCCCCGCCCCTGCACATGCACCCACACACCCGATCTGATACCAAGGCCTTGGCCCAGTAGGCAGCACAATAAAGCAAGAGGCCTCAGGGACTTGGGCACTGACAAAGGTCACCACAGGGGTGGATGGTGGAGAAAGGCTGACGCTGGCCCCTGGAGCCACTTTGTAGAGCCACTGTGATTTTGCACCTAGACAGCTTAACCCCCACTTCCAGTCAGGCCTCCATCAGTTTCTCTCTGAGGAGCAAAGAACGGTTCATACTCCAGCCATTGCAGAATGTGCCGTGTGGTCCTGCAGCAGCCAAGAGAAATCAAGAAACCTCTATCTCAGGGTAACAATAACAGTGTTTCACCATGGAGTTGAATGTTGCTTTACAAGTTTACAAGTTCTTCTCAACTTACAGAATTTCTTGCTTGCGCATAAACTCATGCAAAAGACACTTCAGTACAGATCCTAGGGTTCTGCCTCTCCCCCTACCACTGTCACCCATTAGAACATGTATTTTGCTCCATGTCCAAAAAGGGTTAGTCCTTGTCAAGCTCAGAGAACAGCTCCTGATGTGCTAATGGACTTTAATGAGGACGTCTGCCATCAGTGAAGTAACTGGAATGGGCAGGAGAGTAAAACAAACCCGCGTGTGGTTCAGGGTTACAAAGTGCTATTTATCATGTGACAGTTGCTGGATAACTGCATGTCTCAGCACTCGCACGCCTGTGCACACATTTGCACACAATGGTTGCTATCTCTCACCACCCGGGGACACTGCAGCAAGCCCTGACATTACCGAGTGGCACTTGTAGGACACGGGTCATAAGTCAAAGTGATTCGTGACACAACTGATGATTTTTTTCCAAAGTAAAGGAGGGTGAAGTTTGGAGCAAGATTCCAACTTGCAAAAGCCTGCGTGCTTGCTACCCTGTCTAATGAATTCAAGGATCCAAGTGACACCAACCTCTACCCAGGGCTTCTGCTAAACCTCAGCTTTCTGTGTATTTTAAAATCTCCACTGGGTACCACTGAATAGAACAGTTTCCATTTTTAGTTCTTGCTTATCCTACTCAGTCTTTTATCAGAAAGTTACCAGTTTTTTTTTTTTCTTTTAAAGCTATGGTTTTAACTTAAATTTTTTTTCAGTGGCATGTTTCAGACTCAACCAAAGCCCAAAAAGGTAACAGCAAACCACATTTCTTATTTTAAAATGGAACTCCATGGGGAACAAGATGCCCGAACAATTCATTTAGCAATTCTTAGCTGGTATCTCTGTTGATAGATAACAGGAACACTTTCCAGCCTACTTATGGTTACAAGCAAGTATGTTTGTACTCCTGGTTTGCAGGTCACCATCTGAACCTTGGCAGAAGCAAGTTGTCACACATCCTGTCATCGCAAACTGGTCATCCTTCCCTCCTCCCAGGGTCACTTTCCCCAGGGAAAGTAAAACACAGCCTCACTAGGCCCCGGGGCCTTTTCTGCATAGAAACAGAAGAAAACCTCCCCTGGGCTTGTTAGAAACTCCAGTGATTGCATCTAAGAGGCTAAGCTAGAACTTCTGAATCTCTGAATAGTTGTCAAGTCCTCTCGCACCATGTTGAAAACGGGTGTGGTGAGTATTTAAGATTGTATAAAGCTTGAGTTACACAGCATTTAACATGTTACTGATCAATATTTTAAATCAGCTAGCCAGACAGTTTCAGTTTTGATTCCTAATTATTGTCTTTTGCTGGAGGCTTTTTTGGAAAACTGATTATACCATGTCAGAGTGCCACAGTTAAGATCCCGGTAGAATTAGAATGATAGGCCAGCAGGACTGTCAGAGACCTGAAAGATCGTCCAACTGCATTTGGGGCTGGCACCCACCCTCTATCTAGCAAACCCTGCCCCTGAGCATCCATTCTCCTCCTCTGGGAGTAACAGATGTAAGGGGAATACAGAGGGAAAGAATACAGCCCCAAATAACAGGGCTATTTTCATGTTCCAGCAGATGGGCACAGAAATCGGCAACCTGATCCAGTTCGAGTGAATTCTCTCCTGCAAGTAAAAAGTGATCCTGACCAACGAACACCCCTGGGGGTCTGACAACACAGCGGTTCCTCAGTCAAGTAACAAAAACTTTCTGTCTGTGGCAGGCAGGAAAGCAAAGCACTCGCAGTTCTGCCCAGGAGCGAACTCACTTCCCTTCTTCACACCTGCCTGCCCACTTGCTTTCAAAAGCTCCGTGACCTTTGTTTATACCCATCCTGCTTAACTTAGCCGTGGCAAACCAAACAATTCTGAGACACACGGGGAAGCCTCGGGACCTATAACTATTTCTACTGCCGATTAAGAACTCCTAATGCAAAATTCCAAAATGCTCCATACTTTGTGAGCGGCTGCGTGATGCCCAAGTGAGAAGTCCTACACCTGACGTCATGAGAAGGGTCACAGTCAAAACACAGGCATGCTGTATAAAATCATCTTTGGGCTACAGGCATGATGTGCATATGAGACATAAATGAATTCTGTGTTTACACTTGGGTTCCAGCCCCAAGATATCTCATCATGCATATGCAAATATAGAAAAAATCCAAACTCCAATATATTTCTGGTCTCCAGCAATTCAGATAAAGGCTACTGAACCTGCAGAACAACAAAGTCATGTTTTCCTTAGACAGTGAGCCCCACAGGGCAGAGAGCAACTCTGCTTTATTCCACCCAGATTTATGATTTTAAACAGGTGAACTTCCCAGGGCCAGGAGGCCCAGACGTAAGAAAAATGTGTTCTCAGAAAGAGCTGCGACGTGAAGACAGGTGTCAGAGGCCAGGAAGAGTTTAAACAGCATCAGGCTCCGCGCTGAGACAGTGTCTCCGGACCAGGCAGACGGGGATCGGAGGAGGCAGGGCTGAGCACCTGCGTGCTCACCAAGCTGCTGTGTGCGGGGAAGCCGCCCGGCGGGGTGTGTGTCATGCTCGGGGTGGGGCGGGGCGAGCGTGCTTGCACACGGGGCTGGGGGAGGGGAGTGGTTAAACCTGCTTTAAACTGCTAAAGCAGCTACGTGAGCGTTCCAGGGGGCCAGGAGGTGGGTGCTGCCGACTTGGCATTCTCCCCAGAGCCAGGGCTGGGGGCGGGAGGAGGGGTGGCTGGGAGAACCAACAGATGCTTCCAGCAACTTTCAAGGGAGGCTTGTAAAAGACCAGCACTTGCATTCAAGGAATGCCTGTATGGTGCTTGGGTTTACCCGCGCTTTCATGCATACCTCTGGGGGCTTCTCTTCTTTCCTGACCTCCCAGCAACTCA
>RJWT010047633.1:0-11273 GCA_004365215.1 Cuniculus paca | reverse complement strand
TTCTCTCTTAAAACCAGGGCAGCCTATCTGTTTGTGGAGACTAAAGAGGCAACCAGCCACTCATTTGCCATCCTAGGGAGCATCAGAAGGCACACGAACCCTCCCAGATGAATCCAGATATGGAAGTGAAACCGGAATAAAGGAGGGAGTCTGATGGGGAGGGGCTTTGTAGAAAGTCTCACTGGTACCCCTGTACTGCCCCCCATCATACTACCCAGGAAACGTTGGGATACCCCATCCTTGGCTCATGACTGCTATGATCATTAGTTGTAGGATAGATATGATAAAAAAGGACTGTAAATATTGAACAGTGTAGACACACATACACGCACACATGCACAGATACAGTCGGTTCTCCATATCTGTGGGTTCCACATCGGTGTATTCTACCAATCATGGATCAAAAATATTTGAAAAAATTCAATAAAAATAATGCCATTAAAATAAAAATAAGTAAGAAGTAAAAAAAAAATACAGTATAACTATCCCCATAACATTTACACTGTGTTAGGGATTATAAGTAACCTCGAGGTGATTTCTACGGGAGGATGTGTGTAGGTTATAAGCAAATGCTACATTACTTTCCATAAGGGACTTGAGTACCCACAGGTTTTTAGTATTTGTAGAGGGTCCTGGAACAAATCCCCTGCAGATACCAAAGGACATCTGTATATTTATCTATAAACTAAGGATAACTCATTTCTGTAGATCGCAAGGCGTGTATTTATTGTATGCCCACTGTATGTCAGGCACTGCGCCCAACTGGACCCTGAGCCTACTCTCATGGGCATTACAGGAAAGGAATGCCTCCAACTGAATAATGGAGTGAGTACAAAACCGCATGAGGATCTGACAGGAGATTGAAGCTCATCTGAGCAGTTAAGAAGACTTCTGTAAGGAAGCATAGAGAAACTGAGAGTGGAAAAGATGAGTTGGCATGAAGCAGATGAAAAGCCATTCCAGGCAGAGGGGAGAGCTCATACAAAGGCCCTGCAGAGGCCAGGAGCTGCATACAAGGGAACAAGGACAACACAGGGTTTTACATCATTTACAAATGTTCCAGGCTTGAAATTTCACTTGTCGGTTTAGGAAAGAAGCTTCATCTGGCCCTGCACTCAGAGCATGGGATGATGGCAAGCCAGGCTTTTTTCTATCATATTCATATTACACATCACTATGAGGGTGGCAGGCTTTTGCTAGGTACTGGCCTCTTACCAGGGACCTGCTTCATTGCTCTATAACAGTGGCTCACCCCCTTCCCTGTGTTGGGGGATGAGGAGTAGGTCAGGGTAACTAGAAGAGGAAGGAGTTACAAAGGGTTTTCACAGAGCCACCAGGCTCTCAGCCTCTGCTTCCCAAGTTACCAGACAAACCTGGGACTTAGCTGTGTGTTTGGGAGCAGAATTAAGGAACTTTGGTTAGTGGAATAAATTCCCATTCACAGTAAACCCAAAGGGATCATTGTGTGAGTAAATGAGAAATTTGGAATGTGGAGGGTAAGAAGAGAAAACACGGCATTTGGGAATAGCACCTGAATAACTGGCGGATCAAGGCTGGTGACTTCTACTAAGAGTTTGGAAACTGCAAAACCACTAGAAAGATTGCCCAGTTCATCAGGTGGATCTCTCTAGCCACAACACACCCAAACTGTACAGGATAAAAATGCACTTCATTCACTGGATGTCCAACTGCCTTACAGGGTGCTGTTGGATTATTCCACTTTCCTTCTGATGATCCCCACATGGCTCCATGTATGTACACTTAGACCTGGCCTTACTCCATCACCGTCTCCCCTGCCACCACAAGATACCAGGTGCACAGCTGTGCCCACGACTCCCCTCAAAGGGGAGACAAGAGACTGCAGGTTGGAGTGACAGGCCCACGTCAAAAAAGGAATGGGGCTCCCCAGTGCAGGGTGGAGACCTTTGGGAAGCTGCCAGTGAAAGAAAGTGTCCTGAATTTTCTGGGAGTTGAATTTTCTCTGGAATGAAGGTTTATTGGCCCTTTGCTGATTATGAGATTATACTGCAGGCCTCCAGAGAGATGCGTGAGGGATCATGTAAATCCTGCATCCTGGCAAAAGGAGAAAAACACTAATTTTTACATTAGCGACATCTCAACATGGAGTTATTCAGGAAAACATCTGTTTACTGCCAATTGAAAGGCTTGAAATGTGGATGGCATCTACTAATCTCATCTCTGTAATGGACAGTCACCCAAAGTGTCCTGTGCCTGGGGGACAGGTATCTTGACCCTGAAGGAATGGGCAGGTGCATTTAACTATTCATTCTGAGCCAGAACACATTACCAGCCATCATGGCCATTTTGAGAAAGCGTGATAGGGTTTGTGAAGATGCTTTCGAAGATGATTTTGATCACTTCCCATGAATGATCTACGTGACCTTACCAAAGTTAACTGGGCCTGGCTCTGTGTTGGCTTTGAGCACGCTGTATACTCTGGGAAAAAGTTCATGGTGCTGATCATTTGTCAGGCTTCTTTCTTAGCTTTAATAATGTTTTGTCTATATGTGTAGAAGAGGTCCAACACCAAATAGGTAAAGATGGACTGGTCTTCAGGAGTAGAAGTGGGAATTTCCACTGGAATTTCTTAGGAAGGGGATTATGAATTTAAACAAAAGGCAGGAATGATTATGTACAGTACTTTTAAGATTTTGGTACCTTTCATGTCCCTATAGTTTAATTAACTGCATCTCATTTTCCATCTTTTGTTAGTGGTGCATGAAAGTGATAGTGAGGATATTCCCAGCAAGGACATTGGAGTAAAGGAAAGGAATTAAATGTTGATTTTAAAGTTTAACTCTTTGTGCATAGAGTCAACCCAAATAGACAGACTAGTGTACAGGCTAGCATGGCCATGCTTACTGAGTGTGCTAACATATACAACAGGAAAACATGTCCATCAGGAAGATGGTTGGTCAGTTCACAGTAGCAGAGAAGGGTGATTTATGGAGACCAACTTGGCAATGCCTAGTAGAAACCATTCATCAGAGCTAGAGCATTATTGGAATTTATTTTGTTTGCTTTTTTGTTTTGGAAAACCCACTGTGAACATAGATTCACTAAGTGTTAGGCAACAGATTTTGAGGATTTGCAACCATTGGTAAGACTATCCATTATACATTTGCTTCATATGTTTTATTTGAATCACATTCAATGTTCTCCAGAAAATCTTTGGATTACTCCTTGACTTTCTAAGTAAATATGCCTATATTAATAAGGTTCAGTGTTTAAAAACTCGGCAAAATCCAGTTTCTGGGATAGTTGTGACTCAGTGTTGATTAATATATTTACAGTTTGATTATGATTTGGATTCCCATGTAGGTTTCTTTAAATGGCAAAAAGAACTAGATGTGTTGGTATTTATTACAATGAGTTATCTTCTTTTTTAAGGTGTAAATTTGTATGTTACCTTTATTTTATTTCACAAATTTGGCTAAGGGAGTTTATTTTTGAAAAGAGGTGGGCCCATCCCTGGAATGTGGGAGTCACTGTCTTCAGTCTTGCTACCTTAGAAGGTTGAAAACCATCCAGGAGACAGATGCCATACGATGAGCCTCAAAGCCTTTCCCTAGTTAAGCAGTCTTTCCTCCCCTGGTTTGAGATGTTACTCATACTTCATTTTCTGCAAACAGTGGTGAGGATCCTCAAAACTAGAAGGAAAGGAGCTGGGCAATCTGCTCTTCGTTCTGGGCTGTGAAGTCAGTAGAACAGGCCTGGGACCAAGGAACCCATACAAAAAATCAGATCTCATGCACAAAAGGCAGAGATGTGTTCCTATGAGTGTCCTTTGTAGATGGGTATTAATCTTGGCATCTACAGACACACTTTTCTGTGTGTCTTACTTTCAATTGTTCAGAAATTGAATCAGTGATGAGGGGAGGGGGCTCTCTTCCTCTGTTGTTTCCTGGCTGTTTAGCTTTTAAGCTAACCAGTGGTTGAAGAAATGACAGAAAACAAAACTTGGCTGTGTCTGGGTGTCTGCTGGTTTGAAGGAAGTATCTGGAGAAAGTTGTGGATTTTCTATAGGTTTCAGTGCTGTATTTATTAAGCCTTTCCTATTGGCTCTAAGAATTAAGTTCTGATTTACAAAAGCTCTATTTCCATTTGTTTCTCCACGTCTCTCTCTCTCTCTCTTAAAATCCCTTTTCCCTTCCTCCCCCCACTCCTCTCTCTTTCTCTTATTTTCTTTCCCATTTGAAAGAGATCTTCCTACTTCCCATTATCTATGTTTTACAAATGGGAAGCAGAACAAGAGTAGGAAGAAGCAGGGAGGCATGGGAGGGGAAGAGGGTAGAAAAAAGAACTAAGATGTGTTATGTGCATGCATAAACTCCCTACGATACATGCAATCATTGTTTACTTCTAACTTGTACTAATAAAAAATTTTAAAAAAAGAATTAAGCTATGACTATATGATCGAGTTTCAGTACTGTTTTCAAACTTCCACAACCTTTTTTTTATTCACAGTGTTAGAAATTCTCTCTGAACAGTCTGTAATGTTCTTAGAGCTACCATTTCCAGAAGAAGTTGATAACATTTAGGATGTCAGCAAATCCATTTGCTTTTGGCAAATTTTATTAATGACAGAGACAGGAGTTCTGTGGAGGGGCGGAGGGGGTTCCCGAGAGCCAGTGAGGGGCTGGACTGAGTTAGCAAGAGGCATGCAGGACAAGGTAGAAGCTGCCTCTTTGCACCTAGCCCTGGGCCTGGGAGGCGGGGGTTGTCAGGATGGAGGAAATGCATGAGCAAGATGTATGGGGAGGAAGAGTCACAACACCACACCTGGATTTCACCCACCAGGGACCTCCTTGGCAGGAAGTAACTTTCTCCAAACATGGCATGGCTTTGTCGCCCGTTGTTCCTTCCCCATTTTCAACTGCACTGGCAGCAAGAAGAGCACCCCAGCCACCCGGATTGGGGTTGTATGTTTCAGCCATGGTTCATAGATCATTCTCAGAGAGACTCACGGTTCCAGCCCTTTCTTTACAATTCCTTCTCTCTCTTCATGTGTGTGTGTGTGTGCATGTGTGTGTGTGTGTGTGTGTGTGTGTGTTTCAAGCCATAGGACCCCAACCTTTGTACTTTCTGTTTGGAAATAACTCAGACAATTGGTTCCTATTACCAGTTAAATGTTTAGGAAATTTCATTTTAAGAGACATAACTGAAAATGACATAAAAATGTCCAAACTCTCTCATTTAAAAACATCACTACAAGCAAAGGCCTTGTATGATAATGTGTAAGTGCAATGTTATAACTGAATTATGAAGATTGTGGAAATAAAGCCTGAGAAGCAAAAATGAGAGATCTTTAATGGGCCTGCCATGCTTTCGAAGTAGGAAATTACCACTAAGCATCTATGTTTCTAGACTTCATTTTGAAAACATACCCAAGGACAGACAGTACAGTCCTAATGTGAAGACAATATAGATGAGGCCAATAGGAAATTACTTTCGTTTAGCATGTTCAAGATTGACTGGTACATTAGAAAGCATAACAAATTTACCAGACAACAATTCTGTTAATTGTTTCCTTCTTGCTTTCCACTTCTCTATTCCCCAGTCCCATATTCAGAGAGATGTAGAAATAGAATTCATGCCCTGGATCAGTTATCAGTTACCCAAGATAGACAGCTTTTTACTGAGGTCCCCAACTTAATCATGGCTCCACTTTGAATTTTTTTTAGACGTTACAATGTTGCGAAAGCATACCCAGACAACCAATCTATTTTTCACCTTCTACACAGTAAACTAAACAAGATACTTTAATATAAAATAGGCTTTGTATGAGATAATTTTGCCCAACTGTAAGCTGATGCAAGAATTCTGAACACGTTTAAAGCAGGGCAGGCTATGATCTCCAGTAGTTTAGGTAGATTAGATGCATTTCTGTCTTATGGTGGCTTTACTGGGACATAATCCCATTGTAAATTGGGGAATATCTGTGTTAGATCTTGATTATGGGTAAATTCTTTGTGTTGACTTGTCTAAAACAAAATACTACTACTACTACTACTACTACCACTGATATGATGATCATGTACTGTTCAAAGTACTTTCTATGCATCATCTCATTTAATTTTATAATAGTCACATGAAACATGGAATTATTAGCTATTTTTAGATATGGAAACAGAGCTTAAGAAAGGTTAAATAATTGCCTAAAATCACTGAGCTAGCAAGCAGTGAAATCGGAACGCAAATCTAGCTATCTGAGTTTACATGTTTGATGAAGAATTTTTCCAGGGTCCTGCTGACATGGGTCCCAGTCCTAGGACAAATCTGTTTGTATTTCTGGGGGCACCATCATTCCCCCCATTCACACTAAATACTAGTAACCTCATCCTCTTATATGGATGCAGTAGATGCACTAAAAACATGTACACTACAACAAATAACTCCTCTTTTTGTCCCTATTTATAAAATATTGTAAGTAGAATCAGGTAAATAGAAGATAAACTATTAAAAGTGGAGGTAAGCTAGCTTCTGTAACTTCTGTAGCCTGCTTCATTTAGCATGGAGGAGTCAAATAGGACAGATGTAGCTTTGACGCTTGGTGAATTTCTCATTTTCAAAGAGAAATGAGCCACAATAGAGGGAGAATGCATGCAGGCTTTGGAGTTGGGTAGACCAGGTTTAAAACTTGTTCTTTTACTATGTGACCATGGGTAAGTTATAACATCTCTATGATCCTCCATTCTTTTCTCTGAAAAATGTCTGTGATAACAATATTACCTTGTTGGTAGCAGAGATAGCATTCAGCACAAAACCTTGCACAGAATGAGAACATAATTATATTAGGCTATGTTTTACTTATGTTGTTTTCTACTCCTGTAGTAGGTAGAAAGCTCACAAGAATATATTTTAGGCTTCTGGGCCTTTGTATGGGGTTCAAGTGGTCAACTGTGATGCAATTAGCTGCCAAGGCCGAAGGACTGAGGGAGGCTAAGCTATATCAGTGGACAAACTTTTATGACGGATCATCTCTGATAGGATGTGGGCAGGTGAAGGAGATGTAAGTGGAAGAGAAACTCACTTTCAGGAAGTATCTATTGGGTGCCAGCTATGTAGCTGAAATTTATTCCATTACTTTGCAGTGATGCTTGAAATAGGACAAGGTCTCTACTTTGCAGACTTCTGAATAGGGCTGCAAAAATTTTACTGAAGTTTATAAATGCATAAAATGAAAATGATGTGTTTTTTTAATATTTCAAACATCAATATCCATTCCCATATGGAGAGCTACAAAGAGATAAAGGTCTACAAAAGGATACACATTTTTTTAACATCAAAAAGTCTCTAAAGTCTCTAATTTCTTCTCTAAATATAATTATGGTGATGATTATTTTCTGGTCTAGAATCTCTTAGCTAGACCGTAGGGTTGCATACAGCATGTAGACCCAAATGCTCCAGTCCTTAAACAATCTGGTGTGAGCTACACTTTTGAAATATATGTCCCTTAACTTATTAATCCAACCAGAAAATTAAATAAGTTACAGCATCAGAACACTGCTGTTCAGTCCTTGGAAGAGGAAAAGTGTTTTCTGGGGACATTGTGCTTGAAGCTCATAAGAGGGCAAAGGAACCTAACAATAGAATCTCTATCCCCAGTCACCTCCTGACTAGGCAGTTCTACCTCGAACATCAAAGCTGCTGCATTAAAATTTAATTTGAATTTAAAATCCCTGACAGGGACCAACACTGGGGAAGCAGGGGTTAACCATGGAGATAATGAGGCCACCGCTGCCACTGCTGATTCTGTTGACAGTATTGCATCACCTAATGAATGTGGCACTATAAATCTTGATGAGGGGCAAACTAGAGTCTCAGGAAAGGTAATGATAATGAGGAGGGGCAAGAGCTCATGCCGCAGATGAAGAGGAAAATCAATAAGATGCCCAGCTTGGGAGGAGCAGTCTGAGGCCTGGGCACAGAAAGGGCCGACCACGTGCTCCTAGTCATACAAGATGTCCTATCTTCCACTGAGCACGTTGTAGGGCCAACCGTGTCTGCAGGACCTGGAGGAAGGGAAGGAAGAGTGCTAAGCAGCATCTATACTCTGAACCAGGTTTCCACAGGGCTAGCAAAACCCAGAACTATGACATTTCCAAAAACAATCAGGGCAATCTCAAAATCCTATCATCTACTAACCTCCATCCATCTGTTCTGTCTGTCTTAGCAGGAAAAAAAAAAGATTTTACAAATCTGCTCCATTTGATTTTGACTATGACTCATACTACCACAATGTGTTCTGCCTTTCTTCAGTTTGGAGTTTGGTGTGGTTCCTTGACTATGGTCCTTTCCTAAATAAGTCTCAAAGGTCACTTGGTAAAGGATTCCTCAAAATGCCCCACTGTAGAAAAAAAAAACACAGATTCCAGAAGGCCACCATGGTGATTGCCCCAAATGGCACGGGGCATCTGAGAGGCCTCTCTGGACTCTACCTGGAGGACATAAAAATCAGTGGTGTCCTAGCAGCTATGGCCTATGGGTGGCTCCAGGGCCCATGACACAAGCGTTCCAAAAGCTGAGTGTTCTTTCTGAGTTTGCAGACCAATGGTCTGGGCTTTACCTATTCAGGAAGGTATAACATTGGGAAGAGATCGACACACTCACGCTGGAGCAGAATATCACTCTTTGGTAGAGAAAAGAGCTGTGATACTGGAGTATCTAGGATGCAGCTGCATTGCTTGTCCAGTCTGGTGGCCATGTCTTTAGTTCTAGAACTTGGGAAATAGATTTCTGGTAGAAAAACGTCTGGACATGTACTTTACACTTGTCACCATGTTGAAAAGGCCACTTATATTTTTCTAGGTGTCACAAATCTGTTAGTTCAGGAGACACCTGGAAAAACCTCAAAATATACATTCTAGGGCTCACCCTCAGAGAGGCTAAAATGACGACTTAGTGTGGCTTGGACATAAACACATCTTTATTTTTCCTTTTGTTTTTTTAAAAACGCCCTACAGGGGGCTATCACATACGTGTGTCTGAGGGTTTTCAGTGCAAATGGAAAGAAAATAAGACACAAAAAATGGGAAATACTACATTTTTTCATAGCCTAGAGCAGGGTTACTCAACCTTGGCCTTGCTGACATTTCAGATCTGATCTTTCTTTGTCATGGGGAGCTGTTCTGTGTATCATAGGATGTGTGGCAGCCTCCCTGGCTTCTACCCACTGGATACCAGTAGCACCTCTATTAGTCATGGCAATCAAAAATGCTTCCAGATGTTGCCAAATATCCTCAGGGTGGGATACATACAGGAACGCCAACTTGCCCACAGTCGAAAACTGCTAGTTTAGACGGATGTAGGGGCCTGAGCATCTCAAAGGGGTGCAGAGAAACAGAGAAGTCATTGCCAACTCCCTGATGGCTTATTGCAATGAGCTATCTTACACCTTGTGAGTTTATTCGGGGGAGGGGGGCAGCAGACCACACCTTTATTTCAGCTTGTTACTGTTGTTGTTATAAGGAATATCCTTTAAGCTAGGTGGTGACTCTGAAGAGTCTCAGTTTGCATTGACCCTTTCCATGGCTTCAATCTGAGGCAGAGATCAACGTGGGACACCTGCTCTGAATCCGGCGTGGGCCATCAGGCTCAGTAGAGTCCGCATGCTCCACAAACTCCCGCGGGCACTCCCTACCTGTGCACTGGACGCACGCGTGGGTACCCTTTGCTTAGGTCAGTCATTGTAGACCAGAAAATTTTAAAAAATGCTCCTTTATTAACAAAGGGAGAACAGAGACTGGAGAAGCATTAGGATGAAAATATTCAAGATTGTCATTAGCAGAAAAAAGAGCTACCTTTCTTCTTCTTTCCTTTCTTTCCTTTGTCTTTATTCCCCATCTCCTGTTTCTCTCATTCTTTTATTATAACCTTCTCTCTCACTTCACTATTTCCTCCTTCCCTTTGCGTTCTCCTCCCTCTCTCCCTCATTTTAAAATCTATTCGATTGGTTTGCCTGGCAACCTTACAGAAACTTCTCTCGAGAGGAGCCTATTGAGCCACGCTCTCAAATTGCCCCCAGAGCCCACTGGATACTCCTTCAGATGTCTAACAAGCGTTGAACACAACTGAGGTTTAGAGAGACACAGAAATCAATACTGCGGCTTCCACCAGTCACGCTGAGGGATTAGTTGTCCCAAGGAAAAGCACAGACAGTTGAATAAGAGAATCATGACTCCGAATACCCTAACAGGTTTATGAACTGGAGAGCAGCCTCTGGCCCGGATCACCTCCAGTTGGCCTGCAGAAAAGGGAGAAGGGGAAAACATTCACTTAGCTCACTCTCCTTTTGTATTAATGAGGTCAAGCGGTGGACCTCAGGGGGTCAACAGTGGTACTCAGAGGAACGACTGAGGAGGCCAACGGGCAAGAATGACCATCTGAACAGTGGTACTCAGAGGCTCTGAGCATCTTCCTGGATTTGGCAGAGTCAGTGGCTGCCTCCCTCAGGATGGAGCCAGCAGGGAGGGTAGATCTGGCTGTGAAACAGAAAAACAACTGTGCCTTGGACTCTGCGGTGGGCTGTTAGCATTCAACAGCAGCAGGTGTTTATATTGTAGAAATCATGACTATGAGGGATCAATAAGAATATACAAATAAATTCAGGGGACACTGTAAATGGACAGACTTCCAAAGAAGCAAAAAGCAATGGAGACATTTAAATGACATCTCCACCTTGACAAAAGTGTAGCTAGAGAGGGTTCATTGCCATCTCTTGTGAGTACACAAGCCCCCTCATTCCCACCTCCTTCAGTTCACATTCATATATAGCGACCTGACTGGGATGGGCCTTTAAAACCAGGCGGAGCCAAAGGGCTGAATGATGTCAGTTTCCACAAAAATAGAGTCACTTTAAAGCTGGACCTACAGGCTTGAATAAAGTGAAGAATTAAAGCTATTATCTGTATAATTCAAACCAAAACCTACCTTTCTCTAAATTTATAGGACAATTTAGGTCCTAGCTGAATAATTCAGAAAAAGATAATCACCTCAATTATTTAGATGACCATCTCATCCCCTCATTTATTCCATCCCTCTAACTCAGATGTGGAAAGTTGACAGCCATTAAGTCTCTCAACCAAGCCACACACAGGAAGCCACCAATTTGCAGTACAAATGTCATGTCCCTAGAAATGTGGTCCATGGAAACTGACTAGGATGAGAAACTCACACAGAAGACAGGAGCCTGACTTGATTAGTGACCCCCACATCTGGCCAAGGTTCAGAAACTCTGGACCCAGTATCAA
>RJWT010047632.1:0-11271 GCA_004365215.1 Cuniculus paca | reverse complement strand
ATTGAATGATCTTTAGGAAAATAGATGCAACTTTAGAACATAATGCTAATTGCAATAAATCTGACACAGAAGGTTAAACATCACATGCTTTCACTTGTATAAGAAACTCAAAATACAAACAATTTAAAGAGCAAAATAAAGCATAGACATTTGGAAATGGGAAGGGAGAGTTGGTGGAGAGGAGAAAGGGACATGGGAATGGGAGGAGAAGGAAGGGAGGAGATGGAAGGAAGGCAAGGGGAAGAATTAAAAATGATTAAGATGTGATATGTATATCTACCACTTCCCTGAGATGAATGCAATTATTGTGTACTATGAACATATACTAGTAAAACAAATAGAAACTTAAAATGTATAAATATATAAATATGAAGGACTGGATGAGTATTTATTTGTATGTAACCCTTATCAATATTATAAATAAGTTCTTGGAATGGTAATGAATAACAAAATTACAATGATACCAAAAGTATACAGAAAATAAGATTTTATTGGGAAAAAGAAAAGTGCATTGTATTTACATCATGGAAAGTACTTGGCTACAAATTGAAAGATATCTAAAAGTATTTGATTTATTAGTTAATTATATGAAAGTAGTTAATTAAAAGATATGAAAAGTATTTTCTTTAGTAGTTAATTGTATTACTGATTTTCCTTCTTCACTATCCCAGTGAAATTCTTTTAATGTCCATTACCTGCTAAAAGCAATGCATTCCAATAATTTTATGTTATATACACTCTGCTTTGTTTTGAATTTCCAAAACTCTGTCTGTGTTTTGTTTTTGTTGAACATTTATTTTGTTTTAGAAAATTACAGAAATTTGACTACGGTTCCCTGGGCCTTTGTAAAAAGATAAAATTTTGTACATCATTTTACTTTTATTTCAAAAGGGTGGAGTATACAGATCTCATAATTTTTGCACTTTTTAAAGAGATCTAATTGAATCCCATATGTGTAAGTAGGTTGTAGAATTTTAAATTTTTGCATAATGATGCAAAATAATCACAGTACTTCAGTTGGCCAAGCTAGCATTGGCAAGGGATTATTATGCCTCAAAATATAAACCATGTTTATCTGGGCAAAATTACAAATGACATCTTCTCTTTCTTTCTCAGTAATTTCATGTAATTTTTCGCATTTTTACAATAATGTCATAATCAGAAAAAATAATGTGTGTTGTGCAAGAACACATGCATAGAACTGTGGTTATTGAGAGAATAGATCTAGAAATCATTTTGGAGTGCTCAATCTACTGTAATTAGGTGTTTTTTTTCCCAGCACAAATCAGAAGACACAGCTTCCTATAATGTGTTCTGGCGGCACTAGGAAGAGATAAATTTGTGCCTTCTAGCCCTGAAAGTATCATATTTGCCTGGTTGCAAGAAGAAAAGTGTAATGTAATAATTTGAGAATTCAATAGCAATAGCCCACGCAGGTATGCCCAATTCCATGGTGCTCTTTAAGCTTAGAGAAATTGTTTAACCTGATGCTGGCACGAATGAAGTTTGATGTATGAGTATGCCAATTCCCATAGAGATTGCCATTTTAAGAAATAGGAATAAATAACCAAAAGGGGAAAAAATGGAAAAGAAAAAGAAAATATCCCTTCCTTTGAAACAAAATTGGGTTTTCGGCATTTTGTAGTTTTGAATTTCACATGAAGATGACCTTAAGAAAAAGTGACCATTAAAACAGTTGTTAGAAAACTGTATTATTTACACACCAGGCACTTTTGAAATAGAGGTTACAGGAAGACATAATCATACCGTACACTGTAACCTATTTTGAAAAAATGTAGGCAGCATAGAAAAAAATGTCCTTACATCACACTTGTCAAGAAACAGAAGTTTTATTACCAAGGAATTTCACTTTTGCTGCTTATTCTTAACACTAGCCCAGGGACTGAGAGGATTTGTTGATCTAATATAGATAGCGATGTCTTGCGTTTGTTCAGATTTATATGGACAGCATCTGAGGATCAGGAATTACATTTAAAATGTAATAAAATGTTCCTGTGCACTTTAACTTACAAATACTATACTTAAAAAAGTAAACATCAAATAATCCCAGGTATCTTTCAAGAAAATGTTGACATAGCTCAAAGAGCTCACACAAAGATATCTGCATCATTTCTAAGTAAACTTAATAAACTGATTTTTGTATTCTTTTGCTGTGCAATAAACTATCATATCTGGGAGAAGAAGAAATACCAAGAAATATGCTCTCATTTGTTCCAAAATGTCTGTTTTCTGGTTTTTAAAAATGGTTTCTTTTCAAACACTACAAAAATGTCCATTTAAACTATGCGTTTATGGACAATCTACTATCAAAAGACTACTTTAAAAATAACAGTAATCACCCATAAAAATGCAAACTCTTCCACATTATCCTCATTTTTGTAAAGTACTCACATTACAGTCGGAGTTGCTATTAAACTCTGATACTACAGAATAAGGGGACTTTCTGGATTTAAATTTCCATTTAAACAGTCAGATTAAAGCATATTTAAACCTTTGGACTAAAACTTCCAAATTTTCTGTGATGGCAAAACTAGGAAATACACTCCAGTGGGACTTAAAAACAGCCCAACTAAAATCAGAAACAAAAACAAACTCAAAACATCATTTTTCAAATCACAACTTTTATTTCTTCTTTCATACCTGAGAGTGTTAACAAGAACCTTCCCCTCTGCACACCTAATTCCAATCCCTTCAATGCCCCTACTTCCTTTGGCTTTGTGGCCAGAACCCTGGGATATACACTGCAGGTGAAAAACCGGTAATGTACCTAGGAAAAAGGCTGCAATCCTGGAAGTTTGTAGATAGAACCATTAAAATCAAATTTTAACAAACCATATTTTAGGAGATGATACCTTTAGACACACTGTTTAACTTATGGAACTTCACAGAACAAGGAATACAGAAATAAACACCCTTTGCTGTATTCTGAAGATTATGTGTTAAGTATTCTTTTATTTTCAAATCACAATGAAAGATTACTCATCCCCAGTGGGTTACTGATAACACAGAAATTTACTTTCTAACCCAAACTCTGAACAATCATTAACATATTTCATTTAATTTCAATGATTGGAATTAATGGAAATAAATCCACTTTCAAAGATCCAAGTTTCGAATCATATTTATGTAACTATGTATGATATATTCTTTTTTATTTTATAACAAAAAAGAATAAAAACAGTGATACAGAATTTCAAAACAAAATAATAGAGATTAACAATGGTTAATATATTGCGTTTTGTTTTCATCAAAGTAGTTGTTCAGATTACAAGATATAGGCAAGAAAAAATGATTAAACAATCAAACAATGAAAGTACAAACTACTCTTTTTGATGAACAGAGATTAGTAGTATAGTTTCTATCTTGTGTATATACATATATACAATCTTTTCCATTCTTTCTTTTCTCTATTCCCTTATCCCAGTTCTTTCCTTTTGAGAAATTTCTTTGCCTTTTACTTTCACAATGTTTTGTACATTTTTGGATCTTATTTACTCTTTCAGTTTTTCATTCTAGGGAGACAATATGATATTTATACATATGAGTCTGATTTATTTCACTTATGAGTATGGTCTCAGTTTGTATCTATTTACCTATGAAAGCCTCAAGTTTATCCTTCTTTGTAGCTGATTAGTACTCCATTGAACAAAAGTACCTATCTTTTTTATCCATGCTGCGGTTGATGGGCATTTGAGTTATTTCCAAGATTTAGCTAATAAAAATTGTGCTGCTATAAACACAGGTGGACATATATCACTGTGGTATGATGTTTTCAATTCTTCTGGGAAAATACCCAGAAGGGGAATAGCTGAATTGAATGGGACCTCTAATCCTAGTTTTCTGAGGCATCTCCACACTGATTTCCATAGTGGTTGTACCAGTCTACATTCCCACCAACAGTGGAAAAGTGTTTCATTTTCCCCATGTCCCCTCTAGCATTTGTTATTAGTTGATTTCTTGATGATAGCTATTCTATATTCTTGAAACAATTATTGCTTTATATAGGTTTCATGTTAACTCTTAAATGTAAACAATAATTTGAATGAGCTTATATATTCTTAGTTTTGTTACTTTCCAGTGGGAGAAAAATAAGTGTCACAAACAATCACATACAGAAATCTTTTGTGTCAAGTTTACTTTTTTATTAATAAAATTTTAAAGTCAAAATCTTTGAAAGAAATAGCTTGTATATGCAGTTGTGTGTGTATGTGTGTGTGTGTGTGTGAAAAAGAGAGAAAAAAATAGGTACAGAGAGAAAGTAGTTTTCCTAGATTCTTATCTCAATATACAAAGTTTTTTTCCTGTATTCTACAAAATTGTTTTTAATTTTATCACAGGAGCTGGAGGTATGGATGAACTGTTTTGTCTTCAGCATAAAGCCACTAAAGTAGCACATTTTCCACATAGGGCTTACCATCCTTGAACTGAAGATGTTTTTTCCTAGTATTTTTGAACCAAACATGGAGACTTTCTCAGCTTTTTCCCTGCAAAACCCAATAGAATGGAGTAGCTGCTATTCCTTCCTAAAGGCCTACACATTTCCATCTTGGGGGAACGCTCCAGTGACTTCAAAGGACTATTCTAATTTTCGAGCCCTCTTTGAAAACTTAAAATGCTGTAAATAATTTCAATATGGCTAAATATTTATTTGGAAAACACGTTTTCCAAAGGCTTAATTAGCAAATTCCTACTCTTGAAATGCAAGGAAATGACTATCAATGTCCCTTTGCACTGGACATTAATTTCTGCTAGGTAGATGTAAGTGTTGATGTCTTTCATATATTCACCAATTTTTTATTGAGTTTGTACTGTGTGCCAGATGCAGAGATGGGACCATTTCAATTGCTCTGACAGTAGAAATCTGCAGAATTCACTGGAAGTCTCCATTTATTCAGGCAATAACATTCATTTTATTATCCAGCAGATATAGTTATATAATTGAATAAAAATGAATGCAATGACTACAAATTAAAGAAACCATTAATTCACTCAAAGAATCTTGAGAATTTCCATGCCCCTTGTAACAAGCCTAACCCCCTAGGACAATGTAGGTTGCAGGAACTCTTCCTTTCTTTGCTGCTCTTTCTAACAGTGTGAACAGCATTTGCTGCCATCAATGTTGACAAAATGTTAAAGATGTTAGTCATGTTAGCATGTCCCAAGTAGGCCACCATTACGGTCTGCTATTTGTCACCCAACATCAGCCATTATTTGCTCAATGAATTTAACTTTTGGTTTCAGGAATGTATGCTTAATTTGTATACATTTTCCCCCAATAAATGTGGCCCAGAATTTTTATCATGAAAATTAAGAGTGAAAAATAGAATCATGTATACAAGTCATAGTGTCTTATTATAGAATCAATTACTTGTGGGCATATTTTAAGAAGAAAAATAGCAGATTTTAGATAATAAATTGATTTCCTTACAATAATTTTTTAAAATACTACTTATTATTATGGACGTTCTTATAAAAGAAATATTCCAAAACATTTAGCCAATCACTCAACAGTCCTTAATTTTTCTTTAATCCTAAACTAGTAAGACTTCATAATCTGAGTATTTTTTCTCTTCTTCTCAGGGGATAAATTGAGACTCTGTCATCACATTGAACCCTATTTAAATTCCAGTTTTGCTATATATGGAACGTGTCATTGTAAGCTCATTTTTCACCCTCTCCTAGTCTCAGTTTCCTCACCTAAAGAGAGTAATGTTTGTGTCTGTCTCGGATTGTCTATTATGAATTTAGAGCAATCAGCATGGTACTTGGCCCACAGTACTTGTGCACTACTTGATAGATGGATCAGTAAACCACAGCACACAAATAAAATTAATGGGGTTACTTTTTACAGCTATAAAAATTTAGTCCTTAAATGACAGCCAGAAGTGGCATGGTTTTTACATAATAAACTCACTATTGTTCACCAATACTCAATTCTTCTCTAATATGGACAGGGAGGGTATTAGATGCTATCCCTGATGGCATAAGCATAGGGTACTGCCCCATTTGGTGCTGCTACCATGGAACACATTGCTTTCACACAGCATCTTCACATGGTAGGAGACAGAAGGGTAAGAGAAGAATGAATTTCGCCATCAAGCTCCTTTATAAAGGCCTTTATACTGTTTATAATGAGGAGCCCTTGTGAGCTCATCACCTCTTGCAGTCCACCACATCTTAATGCAGTACTACCACATAGGCAACCCCTGGCTTTTGAAGGATGCTCATTCGATCTGCAGCACAGGCCACTGCACCTGACTTTCCACTTCTTGATGGTTCACTCCTTTCCCTGCTGCCATGGCGGAGGAAGCAGGTGACAATATGAGGTGCTGTGGAGCAAAGTGTCCTAATGATTGGGCCAGCACTTGAAGAATAACTGCGGTGGATAGCTGCCTAGACTCCTCATCACCAGTCAGTGGATAATAATAAGCTCTGATTGCATGAGGCTACTGAGATTTAGTCTGTTTTGTTTTGCTTTGTTTTGTTTTTCAGTCAGTACTGAATATTGAACTGCCTTTATATAAGGCTACATCCTTAATCCTTTTATTTTATGTTTTTGAGACAAATACTTACTAAGTTGCTCATGCTGTGTTCAGACTTGCAATTTTCCTGCCTCAGCTTCTCAAAGATCACTTTTTACTGCAGCATAACTAACTTCTGCTCACAGGTGTATGAAGATAGAGAGGTAGATAGATTGACAGATAAAGAAAAACTATGTAAAATTAATTAAAAGTTGTCTTCCATTGCCTAGACTATGTACTGATTTTTAGAGTCTTCTTTTTTCTTCTCATTGTCCTCACTTCCATACTCTTACATTTTACCATTGATAGAAACACTGAGTTGGTCTTACTAACTTAGGAAAGGTCATAAAATTGATACTTGAGTTCGGGATGATAGTAAGAGCTAAAGAGGAAAACTTTCCTCTATGTCCAAGATAGAAGATAAGAGACTGAACAACAAAGTTGCAGGAAGTTAGGAAGTTTCAAGACATAATTATGAACCATGAAATAAATATTAAATGAAAACACAGTTGATTAAAATTGACTAGATATTAATTTTTACATGTGTATGCACACATGCACACAAATCCATATAGGAGTATAAAGCAAATAGCCTTAAGAAACTACAAGAAATGTTTCTGCTTTTTCATCTTGAAATTAAATGTACTTTCATTAAAGCATGGGTTTTTACAGGTTAGTGATATTTTGTCTCTGTTGCTGTCTCCCACTCTATTCCTTTCTTGTGAGCCAAGCTCAAGTACTTACAAGTGCTTACCATTCTGTGCATTGGCTGCACTTGTGGAAGCTATAAATTGAGAAGAGTCACAGTCTCCATTGGAGCAATTACTACATCCTAACTCTCACGTAATGGGATTCTATTACTCTTGGGTCCTGCATGGTCTTGAATACAGTATGACACACAAACATCTGGGACTGTCTTAGAACACATTAGTAACCTGTGTTTTCTTCATTGATATATTACCATAAAAAATTGAACTGTACTCTTTGGCCTTCAGTTTGTCATCTGTGAAATTAGGGTGTAAAATTAAGGTGTTAGAATACATGATATATTATGACCTAAAATTCTATTATTCTGATCATATTTTTTCTTTGTCTGCTTTTTTTACCTATTTAACTATTATTCAAATTTTCAGGGAAAGTCAAAGAACTCTGTAGTACTGACAACAGCACAGTTTTGTTTTGTTTTGTTCTGTTTTTTAATCATTCCACATCCATTACATGTCTAAGCAGGAAGAGGTGATTTCTGCAGGATTCCCTAAATATGTGGGACAGAGCTATATGCACTTTGAGTTTTTTCTTAAATATTATATGGTTATGAGTCCTAAGCTTCCTTTTCTTATTCTCTAGTTTTTACAATCATGAATTTTAGTTATTACATACATAGTACTGCTAAAATCAGAGAAGCTAAAATTAAAAATATACAGAAACTTTTGCTAGTCAATGAGAAAAGGTGTCCCTATGTATGCTCTTTATTCTGTGCTTGTGCATTTATATGTGGGCATACATTTGCAGTTGTAATCACTTTCTAGATATATTTTATATCTTTCCTTTTTTACTTAACTTACATAATAATCATTTTCTCATATTATTTGGCCTCCAATCACTTTTCTTCTAGCACAAATTTTACCACTTAGAATATTCTTATATATTAGTAGTTACCTCTTTCCCATTTTCCCTTTGCTATTATTAATATTTTATATATATATATATTACCTAATCAAAGTAGATACTAATTTCAATAACAGATCAATAGGTATTATAGAGCTATTGAAATTTCTGAGTACTGTGTATAATTTACACATACCTATTTTTAAATGGACAGGAAAAATTAAACCAGGTGCACATGGAAACAATAAAAATGATTAAAGCATAGCAAAATGGGGCCTCTGAGGAAAGATAAAAGGACATGAGATTATTTGTTCTTCAGAAAAGAAAACCAAAAATGGGAGAATCTTTTTAGAATATTCAGAAAGAATGTGCAAATTATCATAAGAACAAATGTTTCTGGTTGTTTTTTCTGTGTTGTAATAGAAAATGGATAAGTAGGCTTAACCTGTAATTAAGGCAGGCATTACAATTCTAAGATTGCATACTTCTGGGATAGAGGAACAAGAAACACTCATCAAGGAAATGTTTGAAGGATATAAAATACTTGGATGCTACCAACTTTTCTAAGATGAATGTGTCTTGCCATATGTTGGTGATGAGAAGTTCCATTCAGCCATTCTCTAGGACACTTATATTTATTTTCCAGAGCATCTACTATCTGGTTGTATTAGTTATAGCCTTTGATTAATATATCACTGTTGCAGACACAAATGTCATTATGAAGAATTCTTACCATGTGTACTGAACTTGTATTTCAAAATAGATTTAGTATGCAACCTCTACTCTTTTTCCTGGGTTATTTAAGTTATTTGAGCACCAATTTTGCAAGAAACGAAGAATTCTCTGTAATAGTTTTCTGCTTGTCCCTTTATCTTCTCTATCCAGTCTAATCAGCAAGTGCAGCAGGCTACTTAGATAAGGATTTCACTCATGAAATTTTGGAGATTTTGTGATAATAAAAAAATTAGCTAGGCAATTTTCCAGGATGCTGTGGCTTTTTCATTGTAGTTTTCTTAAAAATAATCTTTTGAAGTCATTTGTTTTTCTTATTTTTAATCCCTATTTTAAGGTCCCTTATCTTACCCACAGTTACTTATGAATAAAAAAAAATCTTAGCAGAGAATTAGTTGCTCATCATTGAATCCAAAATTACTTCAAGTAGGCACTAAGATGTTTAGATTCTTAAAAAAACAAAAAGAATCTCATCATTTTAAAGAAGACATATTTTAGAATCATTTATCATGAAGACTGTGGTCTTAGATGCCATAGGTTCAAATAATGGCTGGAATATTGCTTGGTTTTGTAGCCTCGGTTCTGTAATTCAGCATCTTTAATTATCAAATTAAATTTTTACTAATACTCATTTCACATCTCCATCTTCATCCTGAATCCCAGTGACCTTCTAAGCATTGTTCTCTATTCCTAAGATCTCCTTGCCAGCACAAATCTTCCAGTGTTTCACAAAATAGGCTATAGCAATTCAGGGTGAGGGTGTCCATCAAATGGCACTTTTTCAAGGTTACTTCAGTCACTGATTCTTCTTCTTGCACCACTAAGACTTAACCCATCTCCCCTCTGGCACCAAGAGGTGCAATGCGTGACTCACTGGTGTGACTCACACCTGTTGCATCAATCTTTTAGATAAACATCCTCAAGAGTCTCTCCATGGGAAGAATTTCAGCACTACTCTTAAGTAATGACACACACCCCCCCTTGCATTGTTTTAATTCTGGTTTGGCATTAAGTATGTTGCTATGGTCACACAACCCTGACACCTCTCCTCTCAAGCAGCAGTATTTTCACCTTCAAAGAAAAGAAGGTAACACACAAGGTGCTAAATGGATTGATGCATGTAATGTAATACCCAGCAAGTCATCTGGCAATGGTGCCTCCATGGAAAAATTCATCCATCCTATCCCCGAACATGAGGAATTTATTATAAAAATATAGTTAAACAAACCTATGGAAAAATTTGTCAAGTGTAAAGCCTTAATTTTTAGTGGTAGGTCTTTACATTACTGGGAGTTTTCTCTTTTCCTGTTTGCATCTCTGGGCATCTTCACACTTGATGCAAGGACTGTTGTGAACTGGTGTCATCTTTCAATCCAAATAAGTCTGCCAAAGAAAATTTGGGGTCCTCGCTTTGGCAGAGTCACCATTCGGTCCTTGGAAAAGGATCTCTGCCATGCTCCTGCTGGTGATAATCCAGGTTCTAGGAGATTAGAGCAGACAGAGTTCACTTCACAAATCCAAGTGTGGAGTAGCTCATCTCGTTTATCTTGCAAGGTAATTACGAACTCTGAAATGTGAGCAATCTAACTTAGCCTCGTGAAAGTACTGGGTTTCTATGTCTTTGTCTGTCTTTTTACTCTTTTTGAGATGATTGCAAAGAATATCTGGCAATGGCAAAATAATTTACCAATCTTAGCTTTGCAATCACTGAATTATTGCAATAATCTAGTTTTAAAAATTTATGAAAGAATTTGATATTAACAGGAATTGATTTTAATGGGCAGAAAAGACTGATGCATTAAGTATGTCCCGCTAACCTCCCAATATTAAAGGCTAAATATTTAGAACAACACAAATGACAGTCACAGGATTTAGAAGTAGATGGTAAGGGCCTACATGGCTTATTTTTTAACTTTGAAAAACAAGGAAAAGAAAAGCAGGGTTTGGTGTAAACTCATTTGAACTGGATCTGATTTGGCTGTCATGGAAAACAGAAAAAATAAACTACATCAATTAGTGAAGAGTAAACTGGAAAACTGTGTTTCAAAAGAAACTTTCCCCATGAAAGTCCTGATTGCAGTGTCACATTAAATTGGCATTTACTGAGTGCCCATTATGAGCTAAAAGGTTGTGCCAATGACTTCTGGTGGAAAATTAAAATTTAATCTGAAAACAAGTCCTTATTATTTTCTTGAAGTAGATGAAGAATTAAATCCTGGATGGGAAAACCTTACAAACCAGAGAGACAGCCAAATCAGTGCCTTGGGGTACATGGTACCGCAGTTGTTACCTAACCTCCCTGCCTCCCTCTCAGAGTCGGGTCATGGACTGCAGTCACAGCTGTGCCCTTGACTGTGGTGACCAGAGCTCTCAAGAAATGCAAGCTCAA